>APFE031276199.1:18876-85400 GCA_000404065.3 Pinus taeda | reverse complement strand
AAAAGGGCTTTGTGACATAATGGAGAGAAAAATTATGGAAACCAGGAAGCATACCCCTCACAACTATAAAGATGGAAGTGTTGTTTCTCCTAGCCTTCCACCACCTACAAGGGTTACACCACAACAGTTGGAAGAAAAAAGAGAAAAAGGTCTTTGTTACAATTGTGATAGCAAATGCACTAAAGGTCATAAGTGTGCTGAGAAGAAATTATTTTACATAGAATATGAAGAGGAGGAAGAAAAGGATCAAGAACCATCAAAACAAGAGGATATACACCAGGACCCCATCCCAGAGAAAGAAGAAAGGAATCAGACCATACCTTGTAAAGCATTGGCAAGAATTACCACTCCTCAAACTCTCAAGATAGAAGGACATAACATGAAGAAAAAGGTGCAAGAAGTGAAAGATCACATCGAGAAAGAAGAAATGAATCCAACCATGTCTTGTAATTCATTGGTCAAAACTACCACTCAAACTATCAAGATAGAAGGACATATCAAGAAGAAAAATGTTCAAGAAGTGAAAGATCACATTGAGTGTCAAGAAATGAATCCGACCATATCTTGTAAAGGATTGGAAGAAATTAACACTCCTAAAACTCTAGAGATAGAAGGACATATCAAGAAGAAAAAGGATAGCACCAAGATATGGAAAGCTGAAAAGCTTGGAAATCTATTTGGAAATTTAGATGGTATGGGATTCTTGGCTGAAAGCAATTCTGAGAAAGCAAAAGAACATTCAGTGTCTACTCTTAAGCAACCGGTTTGGAGAAATGGAAGGCGACCACTACAGTTGGAAGAAAACCATCGTGCTACTTACAGGCCATTTAACCAACTAGAGAATGGAAATGACTCAATACTTACTATTCTAGATGGGGAGTCAAAGTAGCTAATCCCTGTTGGAATTCGGTCAGAGCATGCTTATGCAAGAAGTCTTGCTCGGTTTGCTGCAAACCTTGGACCAGTTGCCTGGAAGATTGCAGCTCAGAAGATAAGGAGAGCTCTGCCCCCAGGTGTCTCATTTGGCCCTGGATGGGTCGGTGATTATGAGGCTCCTCCTCGTGCTTTATTGTCACATGAAAGAATATCTGTGGCATCAGTGTCCTCTTCCACTACCTCGCCAATTGTTCCAGGTGAAACCAAGATTAAATCAAATAACGCTGAAGATAATCCCAGACTAAGAGATGAAGGGCTTCCAAAGAACTTAATTTCTGAAGGCAGGACTGTTACATCAGCTACAGCGGCTTTGTCAGCAAGACAGTTGGTTTCAAATTCTACAATATGTCAAGGGATAGATAATTGCCAATCTATTCGTAATCCTCAATCTGAAGTGATTGGGCATGGCACATTAAATTCTAGTGGTGATGGAAGAGCTAGTTTGCCTTCTCCGGAAGTAAAACAAGGCTCCATAAGGTCAGGTTTAACTGTTACCACATCCAGTGACCTAGCCCTTGCAGGTACAAAATTTGGTTCAAAAGTAACACAGTCCAGATTACTTGAAATGGTCTCAAGAAATAGCACACTCATGCATGGGCCTCATTAAAGAAGGCTAATGGTTCAAGGTCCATTGCCAATCTTCAGGTAATGAAATCTGAAAATATGACAAATGACAGTGATGCGCGTGGTGTTGCCAGAAAAGCAAGTGATGCATCAAAACGCGGGTGTAGTTCTCCTGATACAAATATTGCAGTCACCACAGTAAGCTCTTCTCTATGCAACTATCAAGTTGGATCGAGAGTTTTGCAGGGACATCAAGTCGCAAGTAGTCAAGAACATGCTAAGCAGGACTTAAATGATTTAGCTAATTTACTGCATGGCAAGATGCTAGCATTACATCAAAGAGGTTCTAATCTGTCTGCAAATACCCCAGTGTTGGTGCATTCATCAGTTTCATCAGCAGGGCCATTTATAAAACGAGATGATGCCACAGTGCAAGCATGGATACAATCACAAAATGCATGCCTGGCAGATGCAGATGCTACTTCTAGAGTCCGGTTACAGGATGCACCGAATCCTCATATGGAGAAGCTAAGAAATCGATCAATTTCAACGTATCTCATCAGGTGGAAGTACTTACCAGCAGAAGATTCCACATGGGACGACAAGAATTTTATACAGAAGCATCAAGAACTACTCAAGCGTTGAGGACAACACTTTTTGAAGGAGAGGGCATGTTAGGCCCTAATACTACTAGTGTCACCCCTCTAATTGTTAATTAGTACAAACCACTTAATTATATTGATGTACCCATGTATGCCATATTGATTACTATTGTGCCCATAAGCCCTATTATTATTATTGTGGCCCTTTACATTATTATTGTTAGTCGGCTCTGGTTATGTTATGACCCTTAGACTCCTATATATAGAAAGGAGGTCCTTTTCATTTGTATCAATCGAAGATTGTTCTTTATGTAATGTAAAGAAGGTTGCCCCCTCGAAGAGGCTGAATTCTAAGTCGTTGATCTATCTTTTCTATCTTTTCTTGAGCCGGTTTCATAACAAATTATGAGACCAAATCCATTAAAGAAGTCACCATTGAGGAAATTTGTTGATGTAATCTAGGCTTTTATCACTTATGCATGTATTCATGGCAATTACACTTCGAAAGCAAATTGTCCAAAATATCTCCAAACATATTGATGTGATTCATGGGATCATTCATGAAATTATGAGGCCAAATCCATTAAAGGATTTACCATTGAGAAAATTTATTAGATGAAATTAAGACTTGGGATGTGTTCAATTATGCTTGTATTCAAGTGGTTTTCACTTCCAAAACATGTCATCAAAACTATCACCAAGCATAACATATCATATGCTATGAAAGAGATTAAAATTTATACTTTTGTTGTAAGTTGTGCCTTTACTGTCCAACATGGAGTTCTTCATAAATTTCACTTTTCATTCATCTGTTCCAATTCACACAACTGTCGACCATTATTTACCTTTTTTCATCATTCTACCATGAGATTTTTCCACTACCTCAACATAATTCAAACTTGAGACAATTGAAAACCTATTTGGGCCTCTCGAACTTTCCATTGAAAACCTCCATAATGATAATGCTTAGCTTGAAAACCTCCACAATGATAATGCTCACCTTGGTGTGAAAACTAGTGAGGCACTTCTTCTACTATCAAAATTGGAATTTTGTGGGCATTATTGTCAATGGGGACACAATGTCAACATCTAACACTATCACCATGTTGCACAACACAGACACAATGTGGTTTGGAGATTTCATATAGCCCTGTGCTCCATGACATACTCCAACAACTTGAGCCCTATGTTCACTACTCTTTATCTTCATAAATCAACTTGCACATGGATCTTAATGCACAGGCACATTTTCTTGAACTAATGCAACTATCAATGTCCTTCTTCAAAAAACACACAAATTCAACCTATCAAACAGAATGATAACTCTCCTATGAACTATGACTTAACCTTCTCTATTTTTTTTATAAGATAATGATTATATATATAATCTCCAGTCTCATTTCCTTCATCCTTGCAATCTATATGAGGCTATAACCATGAATAATAGAGTATTTTGACACTTCATGTTTCAATAGCATAGTAATGGGTGGAGGAGCACCAATGGTCAATATCTCTACCTGACTCAATATCCACATGGCCAATGGAGCAAATATGCAGTCTAATAAACTATGTCACCAAATAAACAACTATTTTTTTCTATGCATAACACAATTTACAGTGTCTAGTAAGCAGTCCATAAAGTCCACATTGTAGGCAATGATTTTGGATGCAAACAAAATGCCTTCTTAGCTAATCTAAAATTCGAACCCGATCCTCAAACCCTTGGTTTTAGATTAATGCAATGGTTAATTTCTCTCCGGCATGTACGATGACACTACACATGAGTTACATACTTCAACAATCTCCATGTTTGTCATTGTTATTGACCTTTAGACTTTTTTTTACTCATCCATCATAATGGGATTCAGTGGAGCCCCTTTGGAATTTAGGACTTGGTCATTTTCCTCCAGTGTGTGGAGTACTAAAGAAGGTATGTTTTTGGTAATTATTTCAACATATTTTCATTAGAAATTACAAAACTTTTGCATCATGAACTAAGAAAACAATAAGGAATTGTAATAAAACATGTGAGATTAATAGGAAAGACAAAAACACTGACAATTGTCATTTCCTTATGTAGGAAGAAGGAAAAATGAGAAGTTGTCATTCCAAAGGAAAGGACAAGGATGGGTTAACCACTATCCCTTTGACGGAGAACCGTATGAAAACAAGGCAAAGCAAATCAAAGCGAATTAGCCCTAGAAAGGAAATGGAGATATTGGCTCGGCACATGAAAGAAAAGAGATGACTGAGGACTAATGGTTCGGCGAATCCCTCAAGATCCTTGATCCTGAGGGATCGTTGTCTTATCTATTTCTGCACTTAGATATCTCCACCTTCACCATTATAAAAGGGGCAGCACTGTTAGCTTGTGGGGAAGAGTTGTTGCTATGTTTTATGTAATTTCCTTTAAGATAAAAACTTTGATCATCGAGTCTCGTTAAGAACTGATCTATTGTAATTTCATTTTATGCATTAACACAAAGTTGGTTACTATTTCATCTTTGAGTCTGGAATAACTTCAAGCGGTGTACCCCTGGAGGCTAAGGGCCCGGCCCGAGAGGACACTTGCTCCTGTACCATTATGTTTGGCTTTTGCGTGGTTTGCTTATCGACGTTATTTGGTAATCTGATGTGTTTTGTAAGTTTACATCGCATGCTCTATTATGTTTAAATTATTAAGGTTTCTAAAGACAGAACTATTGTATTGACTCTGCATCATATCACTGTTCTTTTAGGTGTTGATATAATACTGCTAGTCTTTAAAAAATATTGTTGCTATTTAATTACAGAGCCTTTGTGATGTGCACTTGTTCATTAACATTATGGAATTCATCTTGGAAGTTATGTTCTTTGCGATTGTTGGATCTATGAGCAATGTTGTTCTATTTTGAAATGCAGTCGTACTCTTTCTAACTATGATTGATAACTGGATTAGATTACTGTTAAAGTGTGTAGTGTGTATATATGGTTTTCAAGCGTTGTTCTATAATTCATCATTAATCAGTGTTGTTCCATTTTGGTGTGTTATTCAATCCGCCTTAAGAGTGAAGGATTGTCGTTTGATTCCTGTAGATTACGATTAGTGCATTCGATCTCATAGACTAAGGTGCTACTGCCTGTTAGAATTAGTTTCTGTTCTATTTCTTAACTACTGTTTCATTTCAGGTTTGCTATTCTATTTCTTGACTGTTGTTCCATTTCAGGTTTGCTATTCTATTTCTTAATTGTTGTTCCATTTCTTATCTGTCGTTTCATTTCTTGTCATTTGTTATTTTAGTGTGAAGAACAATCTGAGGCTGTAGTGAGCATTGACATCTACTGTCCGGCTCCCAGATCCATGATCTGTTCTCTGGTTTCCATTTCTATCAGTTTACAAAGGGATGGGTTATTTCTACCGAACCCTTGAATGATAAATTGCTTAGTTTTCTGAATGTGTGGTTTAATCTTTTGAAGTAGTTAGCTGTAAACAAGCATCCATTTACTCTTGTATTTTTGAACACTGTGCTACTAGCATTACTCTGGAAAATGATAGCCTCAGACTGAGACACTCTTTGAAATAACAAAATGTTCCCAGATTGACATATTAATGTGAGGTAATTAGAGGTGAAAGAGACCATTTTTATAGCTACACATTTTGGTGTCGTTACCGGGGAAACAGTGTAGCCATTTGTTATTTTTTCAAAGTAGTGTATGAACCTGTTAGGGAAGAATTGGGTTTTGAAAATGGTAGGTAAGAAACTACATGTGGAGCCCGGCTGAGATGTTGTTACCGAACCTGAACCATCACTAGCTAACTAACCTGCCAAGCAATAAAACCTACCATTGATGAACCAATACCGGTTAACCCTACCGCCATCGCTTCTGCTTGCTTTCCTACATATTTGTTGTTGTTTTGTTTGGATAGAATTTAGTAGTTAATTTGTGTGCATGACTAAGCAAAGAAAGTTAGAAAAGAATTCCAAACCTCTACCCAAGATAGAAAAGCTAAGGAGCTGATGACCCTTCGCTGACCAACCTTCATAGATGAAATCTTCAAGAAAGCAAAATCTCAGCCCTTAGTAGGACCCAGAAAAGTTATTTCTAGATAGCCTACTAGTTCGCTTCAAGCCACAGGATCACCATCTGTAGCCTTTGCTGAGGTGCATAGTCAAACTGAAGAGAAGAACTTTCAAGAAATCAAAAATTCTACTCCAGAACTATTGCAGGAAGGGAATTTTAGTAATCTTTGTGAAGGAAGAGGAGAGACGGGGGAAACTGAGGAATAGAGATATCCTCTTGAGACAACTCAGCCATTGAATAGCCCAGACAAGGGAAGTGCTGCAAAAATTATCTTTGAAGAAATTCAATATCCTCAGACATTAGGCACTCTCATTATCCCAGATAGAGGAAGTGCTATTAAAACTATTCTTGTTAAAGCTATTCCCCCTCAACCTAGGAATACCCTCCTAGATATCCCAGAAGGTTATTGGCATATATTCGACCAAATGGCTCAAAACCAGCCAAACACCCAAACCTCTACATTACAATATCCCATAGTGGATTCTGCAGCAAATGCGCCTACGAAAGAAATCCCTCTTCAACATATCCCTACATTCCATGGTCTTACATCAGAAGACCCGGATGCATTTCTATTTGAATTCGATGTGCTGTGTAGGGGATATGATTACACCACGACCCCCAGAAACTGAAACTATTTCCCTCTACACTAAAAGGGGCTGCTTTAATATGGTTTATGGGATTAGGTGGCGGGGTTATAAATAACTGGGATCAAATGAAAGAATCTTTTCTAAAAAGATATCAGGACTATTGCAGGTCTAGAGAACTGAAGGATGAAATATTCCAGATGATAGCTAGACCAAATGAAACATTAGAGGAGTATGTGGAACGTTTTCAGTATAATCTACAAATATCTCCTTATCCATCACTGCCTTTACTTGATAATGTGTTGAAAACAGCATTAATAAGGGGCATGAAGGAACAATGGATTGAAACATTAAACATTATGAGAAAATGAGATATTTATCAAGAAAGTTTTGCTAACATTATTGATTTATGTATCAGGAGCTCGAGAGGCAGAACAAGATTAAAACCGGCAGAACATGATCAGTTTGTAAGAGATAGTAAAATTTCGATAGAAGGAGTAACACGTGTAGAAATTGGAAATTTATTGGAAAATTTTAAAACTGATATACTAGGGACACTAACTACACAACTTGATATTATGCAGGCCAAATAGAAGCAAACAGAGGCAGAACATAATTTGGTAATCTTCTATCCTCGATGCAGGAAAAAGCATAGCCATAAGGAGTGTCCACTGGATGCAGTCCAAACATGCGCCATCTGCACAAAAGATCACCTTACAAAACATTGTCCCTCACTTCCTGGATTAAAAGCAGTATATAAAGTAGAAGAAGAGCCAGAATCAATGTATTTGCTCAACCAGCACCGTCAGTGGCAGCCACAACATTCTGGTATGTTTCTAGACCCAACTTCTTCTTTTCAGCCTCCGCAGTATAATGCTCAACAATCTAATATGTGGCAAAGTCAATTTCAATCCCCGTTTCCAAATTGGTCACCACAGTCGTTTCCTTCCTCAACCCCGTGGTTGAATCAGGCAAGCCAATCTGGTTGGCCGAATCTTCCTTATACCCCACCATATTGGCAAAGTAACACATACCCACCACAATGGACTCCCCCTACTTCACAAAGTTCAGCTTGGCAGACAAACTGGCAGAGACCAATGCATCAGCCAGTAGGAACCATTCCGCTCCCTCAACCTACACTGCCAGCCTTACAACAAAATCCCCAGTCTAATCTGAGACCGTAACTCCCAGCCCAACCTAACCCCAATCCAAATAATAGACAGGTCCAATCTATCCAAATCATAGAAACACCAGAAATAGGAGCCGATTTAAGGGAGTGTAATGATCTTCAGTTAAGATCTAGGTGTATTATTGAAACCCAGGGAGATAAGATAGTTTAGGTTGAAAATCAGTTATCCAGAGAACATCTATCACAAGAAGAGGATTTGAATAAACAACAAACTCATAATCAAGCAACCACATCCTCTCCCCCGTTCCCAGAACGATTAGTCATACCTTGACCTATACAATATCTTGATTTTGACATTCTGGGAGAATTACAAAATTTGTACATAAAAGTTCCATTCCTCCAAGCCATTCAAGACATTCCGATATACGCAAAAACTATCAAATAATTGTGCATAAAGAAACCAAGGAGGAATATAACAAATAATCCAAGATTCCAAGTAGTTGGCACTCTATCTAACTTATTATCAGGAAAAGAAACACCCATTAAATACGAAGACCTAGGAAATCCAGTAGTAACTGTGCAAATTTATGGTCAGACCCTCTCTAATGCCTTAGTTGATCTAGGAGCTGCAATCAATATCTTAACAACCACTTCTTGCCAAAAGCTAGACATTACATTTGTAGAACCCACTTCTACCTTGCTAGAATTGGCTGACTGATCTGTGGTTAGGCTAGAGGGCACACTACATGATGTCATGCTCTCTGTTGAATTCTAAGAATATCCAACTGATTTTATGATAATAAATCCCAAAACCCAACTTGATGGACATCCATTGATTTTAGGTAGACCTTGGCTTGCCACTATCGATGCCTATATTGGCTGTCGGAAAGGAAATATGATCATAACTAGAGGAGCAGATATCAAGAACTTAGTTCTATATCCTCCACCGCAGCCAAGTGTCACAATAGTCAAAACTAATAGGCACCTTGTATCATACCTTACTGATAACATTATATCTCTGTTAACTATACAAGAGGCACTTGATTTCAAAGACCAAACAGAAGAGGATGCCATTAATAATCTCATTAGTCAAACTGAACTCGCATCCCACACACAATGTCACATGATAAAAGAAACATTTGATAGTGAATTAGAAGAAGATCCTCTTAAAGATACACATGATCATACAATACCTGTTACCTCTGTTGCAAATAGTAAAACCGTGGAAATTGAACCGGGAAAAACCTTAAACATTAATGCCAACCTCACATCCGATCAAGAAATGAAGCTCATCCATGTATTGAGGAAATATAAAGAAGCATTTGCATGGGACTACCCTGATATGAAAGGAATTGACCCCCAGTTATGTACACATCACATATATATAGAAAAAGATGCGAGACCTATTCATTAGCCTCAGAGGAGACTAAATCCTCATCTAAAAGAGGTGGTAAAATCTGAACTTCAAAAACTTTTAGATGTCAATTTTATCTATCCTATCTCTGATAGTAAATGGGTCTCTCCACTTGTGGTGGTACCAAAAAAGAATGGGAAATGGAGAATCTGTGTGGACTACAGAGAGCCAAATAAAACAACACAAAAAGACCACTTCCCTCTCCCATTCATCGACCAAGTATTAGACACTTTGGCGGGAAAGAAATTCTTTCCTTTCTTGGATGGCTTCAGTGGATACAATCAAATTCAGATTTCCCCTGAAGACAAAGACAAAACTACTTTTACTTGTCCTTGGGGAACATTTGCCTACCGAATTCTACCTTTTGGCTTATGCAATGCTCCTGCCACAATCCAAAGGGCTATCCTTAGCATTTTTGCAGACTTAATAAATGAAGGACGGGAGGTATACATGGATGACTTTACACCAGACAGAGATGATTTCAATCTAGCATTGGATACACTAGAAAAAGTCCTACAATGCTGCATTGCTACCAACCTTTGTTTAAGCCATGAAAAATGTTATATGATGATGACTGAAGGACTTATCCTAGGACACTATATTTCAGCAGCTGGCATTCAGGTAGACGCAGCCAAAATCCAAATAATTTTGCTTATTCCCACTCCTACCACTCAAATGGAGGTATGCAGTTTACTTGGATTTTCTAGTTATTACAGGAGATTTACAGAACATTATTTGCATATTACTGCACCTTTGTATGCACTAACTAGTAACGTTGATTTTCTTTAGACAGAAAAATGTGAACACGCTTTCAAGGATCTGAAGAAACTCGTATCCATAGCCCTAGTCCTTCGAGGACCAAATTGGGATTTGCCATTTTAGATATCATCTAATGCCTCGGATACAACCATTGGAGCAGTCCTTGGGCAGGAAGAGGATAAAAAACCATATGCAATTTATTACATCAGCAAAAATTTATCCCCAGCTGAGTTAAACTACATTGTTATTGAAAAAGAATTTCTAGCTGTAATACATGCTATCAATAAGTTTAGACATTACATTATTGGATATCCTATTATCTTATAGACAGATCATTCTGCCATAAAATATTTAGCAAACAAGCCTATCACAAATGGCAGAACAACTAGATGGTTGATTTTATTGTAGGAATTTGATATTACAATCAAGGATCAACCTGGAAAAGGAAATCCTGTAGCCGATTTTCTCTCAAGAATTCCAAAGCCAATCGATGCAGCAGCAGTTGAAGATCAATTTCCGGACGAGCATCTATTTGATGTGGCTGTTCAAACACCCTGGTATGCTGATGTTGCCAATTACTTAGGAGTAGGTAAACTACCAAAGCATCTAACCCCTAATGAGTGGAAATAGATTGTTCAGCAGTGTCCTCGATTTTCTTGGATTAGGGGCTATTTGTTCCACACAGGGGCAGACATGCATATCAGGAGATGCGTTCAAGAAGATGAAATCTTTGACATTTTAAAATCCTGCCATGACAGACCATGTGGTGGACATTTCGCTGATCGCAGAATTAGACATAAAGTGCTGCAAACAAGGTATTATTGGCCCATGATTTTCAAAGATGCAAAGAAATTCGTCCAAGCCTGTGACAGTTGCCAGAGAGTAGGACGCCCTTGTCAGTCTGATGAGATGCCTCTGAAACTGTGGCTAGTCATCGAACCATTCGAGCTATGGGCTCTTGATTTCGTTGGACCAATTAACCCATCATCAAACTAGAAAACATATATTTTGCTGGAAATAGAATATGTCACCAAGTGCGTTGAAGCAGAGGCATTGCCAAGAGCTACAGAGGATTCCGTCATACAATTCTTGGTCCATCTATTTGTACATTATGGCCTTCCAAGAGAGATAATTGCAGACGGTGGACCACAGTTTGCTCGGAACAAAATAGCTGCAACACTCAACAATTATCATGTCCAGCATAAAATCACTACTCCATACCACCCACAAGCAAATGGGCAGGTAGAAAGTAGAAATAAAATAATAGAAGCAATCCTAACGAAAACCATTGCATCACATAGACGTGATTAGGTTGCTAGACTACCCGAAGCACTGTGGGCTTATAGAACAACATGGAGAAGTACCACTGGTTACTCACCTTATCAATTAATGTTTGGAAAACAACCCATTTTCCCCATATAATTCGAAATCCAAACATTGCGAACATCACAGGAAGTTGGATTAGATCTAACCTAGGCATAGATTAATCGATTATAGCAGATCAACGAGCTGGACGAAATTAGGCTCTATGCACTTCAAAATACTGCCCTGATCCAGCAGCAACAAGCGAAATGGCATGATGCTCTCATTAAAAATAAAGTCTTCCATGAGGGTGACTGGGCACTTTTGTACGACTCCAAGTTTTAGGACTTCCCCGGGAAACTCCAGACTCGTTGGTTGGGACCATATGAAATCCAGAAGGTACATGACAATGGTACCCTTACTCTAATCACTATTGACGGTTCTGGATATGCCTTCAAGACAACTGGCCACCGAGTTCGTCTCTATCGCAAACCATTCACTTGGGAGTCCTTCTGCCAGCAGCTACGCCAAGACTCTAATATGGAAATTTTGGGGGAGGGAGAGAAGTCTTCCTCACCTATAATTCATTAAGAAATTTATTTCTTTTTACATTTTGTAAATAATTTCTTTTCTTTTGTTGAATCATTTTTGTACATATTTTTGAATCAATGTTTTGTCGTTACTATTTTTTTTTTGCTGTTCCTTTTCTCAAAAGGACAGCATTTTCTTCTAGCTATTCATTTTTCAAAAGAACAACACCCTTTGGATCAACCATCATTTTGGTGTAATTTTGTTCTTTTTCTTTATTTCTGTGTTCTGTTGTTCCTTTTCCAAAGGAACAATATTTTCGTGTTCTGTTGTTCCTTTTCCAAAGGAACAACATTTTCGTGTTCTGCTGTTCCTTTTCCAAAGGAACAAAATTTTCGGTTTTTGTTGTTCCTTTTCCAAAGGAGCGGCATTTCTGTGTATTTTGTTGTTCCCTTTCCAAGGGAACAACATTTTTGAGTTATGTTGTTCCTTTTCCAAAGGAACACCATTTGTTTGCTTTGATGTTCCTTTTCCAAAGGAACAACATTTTCGAGTTCTGCTGTTCCTTTTCCAAAGGAACAACATTTGTTTGCTTTGTTGTTCCTTTTCCAAAGGAACAACATTTTTTATTTCTGTTGTTCATTTTCTAAAGGAACGACATTTGTTTTCTTTGTTGTTCCTTTTCCAAAGGAACAACATTTTCAATTTTTGTTGTTCCTTTTCCAAAGGAACAACATTTCTTTGCTTTGTTGTTCCTTTTCCAACGGAACAACATTTTCAATTTTTGTTGTTCTTTTTCCAAAGGAATGGCATTTGTGTGTTTTGTTGTTCCTTTTCCAAAGGAACAATGTTTTTGATTTCTGTTGTTCCTTTTCCAAAGGAACGACACTTGTGTGTTTTGTTGTTCCTTTTCCAAAGGAACAACGTTTTTTATTTCTATTGTTCCTTTTCCAAAGGAACGACATTTTTGTGTTTTGTTGTTCCTTTTCCAAAGGAAAAACGTTTTTTATTTCTGTTGTTCCTTTTCCAAAGGAATGGCATTTGTGTGTTCTGTTGTTCCTTTTCCAAAGGAACCACGTTTTCGATTTTTGTTGTTCCTTTTTCAAAGGAACGACATTTGCGTTTTCTACTGTTCTTTTTCCAAAGGAAAAACATTTGTTGTCTTTTGTTGTTCCTTTTTCCAAAAGGAACACCACTTGCATTCTTTTGCTGTCCCTTTGAAATAGCTTGTTCCCCTTGCTGTTCTAAATTAAGGATGCTTATTGTCCCTATTCTTTCAAGTATTTTAGAATACAGCTATGCACTTATGCAATGGATACAAAATCACAACATATTGAAATCAGTAAATCATAAAATCTCTATCTTTATAAGAAATTGCTCTGAATTGGTAAGAGGACAGAAGGAAGGACACGCTTATTCATTATCTTTTGTTGTCATTGTTTTACTAATTCTGCTCTGATTGGTTATCTTTATCATGTTGGTCCCTTTTAATCCTCTTTGATTATTATTTAGGAATAAGAGGAAAGGGTTTATATCTTCCTATTGAGATGTTAAGACTTCTTCCACCATTCCTACTCTTAAGGAGTGTTTAATCACACTTTGTGTATAAATAGGGAAAGTACTTTATGAAAAAGAAAGAAAAAAAAGAAAACAATGATATCTTAATGACTTATAAGTTGTCAAATGCAGGATAGGAGGTCTCATCAAGAGCTAGCCTACCATGATCATGAGGACGAAAGCAAAGTGGCATTCCCACTATGGCCACCACACCAGGGATATGGTCCAAAAGGTATATCAAATAATGAACCCTTGGAACAAGAGGTCTCATCACGAGCCAGCCTGCCCACCTTTCGCTCCTTCCTCGTCAATGGCATTATGGCTAACTGGTCACCAAGCCAGCATAATGGCCTACATTTTGACATCACACAACATTTCCTAGGCATACACAAAGGATCATGGTTCCATGGGTGAAATAAACAACTCTGCCAAGGTTATGGGCACCTCTCGGCAACAGAGCACTGTTAATGGTATTGAAGTCACATTATTTACACCAATAGGTAGTTATTAGCACCCTTCTATTTCCTATGCCTTAGTAATCAATTATATATTATTTTCCAAACCATACAACGCATGAATATCTATTATCACCAATTATGACAGAACAATTGACAATGGTTGCATGAGACTCTATATCCACCGCAGATGCCCTATCCCCAGCCAAGCATCATATCACACAGTCTCTTACATATTAAGCGACCCAAGTCTACGCCTCGATTTTGGTAATTCACTACTTTTGTAAACATGGCATATTACCATACGCTGTTCCTTAAGGACTCTATTTCAGAATGGGTGTCGCTCCTTTATTTTACAGCTGGGACAACCTATCACATTGCGAGGGGGAGGTTAACCTCATCATTCCTTGGATTATGTGTCATATCACTATTCGGGAAGCTGTGTACTGGGGTATAGCACGGCTCAATGGTATACTATTTTTTTATTTTTTTGCATGACTTGTTGTTCATAAGCCATTTCCATTGTATACTTTGCAGCATTAGATTTTGAGCGAGTCTTGCGTCTGTCAGCCTCTCTGTGTTTCAACAATGTCAATAGTTTCCATTCCATTGAGAGTTTATAGCGAATCCATAAACATGGGAGGAAGATCGATTCAGAGAGAACCGTAGGTGTTAACAATCTCTGCTGCTGCCCAGGAAATCCTGGCAAAAGTAGGGTGGCTGACTTATCTCAACCACTTATAGGAATCCAACGAGACTCTGGCAATTGAATTCTTTCAAAACTTTCAAGAGGATCACTCCACAGTGAGGGGGAGATGCATAGCAATCACCGATGACATAATCGCAGAAGTCTCGAGACTGCCAGCCGCTAGACCTATATGGACGTTAAAGAAGGAGAGATTGCAGAAGATCATAGAAATTTTCCAGGAGGAAGGCCAGAGCCTGACAATTAGAGGAAAGGGGGTTCTGCCAGCAGCACCAGGAGAGTCGTGGGTGGAATTGGTGAAGACCATTCAAATCTACATCACCTGTGAAGGCAGAAAAGATGTGGTAAGACCACGATATATTAAACTCTTAGCTATACTAAAGCAAAAATTCTCTGTAAATTTACCTGAATTTTTGAATTCATTACTTCATGATGTTGCACATAGAATAAAAAAGGCACATTATGTAGAGTCAGTTGTTAGTCATCATGGGTTGATTCGGTTAATAGTCAACCATAGCCTTACCTAGCAGCAGAGTAGCTGGGAAGAGCTAATTGCCATGATAAATGGAGGATTGACCACACCATCCCCAAAACCTAAACATGCCACCAGTACACCTGAGCATCCAGAAAAATAAAGGAAATTGGTCCGGCTAGCACGATTACGAGGGAGGCTGGAGAAGCCCCAAGAAAACACCAGCCAGCCGATAGAGATAAAAGATGAGCAATGCCCATTATTAGAAGGGGAAGACAATGAGAAAGGAATGCAAGAAGAAGAGGAAGGAGAAAAAGAAGAAGAAGCCAAGAAATCTAAGCAGGAGGAGGAAACGGAATAGCAGGAAGGTAGCCCATTGCAGGACCCACTGGGAGAAGATGAATTGGCCAAAGTTTTGGCCAATATGGGCGAATATGGCCAACCTTCCAGTCCATCAGACATCCATGCCAAAGAGAAACCTCAGGAGGAAAAATGCACCTAAAGAATCACATGCAAAGGAGGTAGAAGAAGAGAATATACCTATTCATGATGAAAATATGACAGGAGATGGTGAACAGGAACAATCTGTTCCTAGCCAGATGACACCAGAAGAAATTCTGGAGGAAAGGGGGGCAAAAAAGGAGGTCACCCAAGAAATAACAGAACCAGTTAGGGTTCCTGCCCCAGAGAAACCAGAGTAGAGCAATGAAGAAGCACCCCAGGGAGAAAATCAGGGAATTAGTCACAATTCAGGCCACAGTGAACAACCTACTGTTCCTTCTAAGGAAATTGCAGAAATTAAGGAATTGCAAAAGGAATAGCAAAGACTACTGAATATAATAGTTCAGCTCCACCAACAGATTAGGATTCTAAAAGCAAGATAAAGGGTAAAAAGGACTTCGGGAAGGAAAAATGCAACCACTCCAATAGAACCCTTCAAGACAAAGGGGCAGAGGACCAGAGTCCATCCTTCTGTTCAAAACCTTGTCGAAAACCAGGTTGTTGTTCCAAATGATGCTGAGAAATAGACTACTGTTCCAATTGAAAAGGAACAACAATGAACTGATATCCACGTTAAGATAGAAATGGATGAGATGTTGACCCACGATAAGGAAATTCAGACGGAGACACCACCTCAAGAGTGATAAGAGTCATGAACTCAAAACAACACAATAGGAAAATTCAGGTAAAACTCCCGGCCTCCACTACTGCATGGAAAAGAGATCCAAAAATAGTAACCCTACAAAAGGGTTTGAAGCAAGCTGAGCAAGGAATAAAAAAAGCTTAGAGAGCAAACAGTCCCTCGAGAAAAGTATGAAGAGCTACAACAGCAACTTAGGAATGTCAATCTATCCAAAAGCGAGGCCTTTGAAGGGTGGCAAAGGGAAGAAGAAAAAGTCGCGAAGGTAACTCGTAGATTAGATATAGTTATCAAGCAGATGGATACGTTATGTTCTTTATACAATGACGTCCTAGCATGTAGAGCCCCTACTAATAATTATGCGTTGTTTTTAATGGAACGATATTTGCAATTGAAAATAAAGGTTGTTAAAGCAGGTGCTCCCATACAAATCAACACCATCGATGATTTTATAAACTGTTGTAAACACTACGGGGTAAAATTTCAAAGACTACTGTGTGAGTTTTATTTACATAACCTTGTAATAGACTAGGAGACCGAGCTAAACCCTAGCCCTTTTGTGGGGTTAACCAATTACAAGAATTTATTTCATTTGGGGTTAATCAAATTAAATGGCTTAAAGCCTATAATGCTTTCCAAAGACAAGAAAACATATTAGATTTGTGGATAAGAGCTGAACCTAGAGATCTAGTACAGTTGTGGAGAAAACATAGAAACCTCATGAAGACTCCAGGTGTAAGTGAAGCATTGGGACCCATGCATGAGGCAATCATTTGACAAGGATTAGAATACTTTTTCTCTATCAAATACCCTGCCATTGATGTGGCTAAATTTCGGTATCAAATCTCTAATCTGAATATACAGCTCAGGGAACCATTTAAGTATGAAAATTTTAAATTAGCTCCCAACCGCTTGCACCTCTATGGTGAAGTCATTTTGAGGGCAGGGCCATCCTAGTTAGGATATAGGTTCCGGAGTCCAATTATTTGGCACCCTGCACTCGGATACCAAGCCCTGTATGAGATGCATGAGGGTCAGACAGACCATTTCTTTGAACACCTAGTTATGCATCATGGTTGTAGGCCTTCACATGAGATTCCATCTCCAGCCTACTCACTCACTGCCTTACATGTCAACTACAATGTTTTCATGAGGGCATGAAAAAGGGTAAGCAGGGGGTGTGTGGAGTACTAAAGAAGGTATGCCTTTGGTAATTATTTCAGCATCTTTTCATTAGAACTTACAAACCTTTTGCATCATGAACTAAGAAAACGATAAGGAATTGTAATAAAACATGTGAGATTAATAGGCAAGATGAAACACTGACAATTGTCATTTCCTTATGCAGGAAGAAGGAAAAATGAGAATTTTCCATTCCAAAGCAAAGGACAAAGACAGGTTAACCATTGTCCCTTTGATGGGGAACTGTATGCAAACAAGGCAAATCAAATCAAAGCGAATCAACCCTAGAAAGGAAGTGGAGATATCAGCTCGACGCAGGAAATAAAAGAGATGACTAAGGACTAATGGTTCGGCAAATCCCTCAGGATCCTTGATCCTAAGGGATCATTGTTTTATCTATTTCTGCACTTAGATATCTCTGCCTTCACCATTATAAAAGGGGTAATGCTGTTAGCTCGTGGGGAAGAGTTGTTGCTATGTTTTATGTAATTTCCTTTAAGATAAAAAAATTTTATCATCGAGTCTCGTTAAGAACTGATCTATTGTAATTCCGCTTTATGCATTAATACAAACTTGGTTACTATTTCAGCTTTGAGTCTGGAATAACTTCAAGTGGTGTACCCCTGGAGGCTAAGGGCCCGGCCCTGGAGGGCACTTGCTCCTGTACCATTACGTTTGGTTTTTGCGTGGTTTGCTTATCGACGTTTTTTGGTAATCGGATGTGCTTTGTAATTTTACATCACATTCTCTGTTATGTTTAAATTATTAAGGTTTTTAAAGACAAAACTATTGTATTGACTCTACATCGTATCACTGTTCTTTTAGGTGTTGATATAATACAGCTAGTCTTTACAGAATATTGTTGCTGTTTAATTACAAAGCCTTTGTGATGTGCACTTGTTCGTTAACATTACGTAATTCATCTTCGAATTTATGTTCTTTGCGATTGTTGGATCTATGAGCAATGCTGTTCTATTTTGAAATGTAGTCGTACTCTTTCTAACTAAGATTGATAACTGGATCAGATTACTGTTAAAGTGTGCCGTGTGTATATATGGTTTTCAAGCGCTATTCTATAATTCATCATTAATCAGTGTTGTTCCATTTTGGTGTGTTATTCAATCCACCTTAAGAGTGAAGGATTGTTGTTTGATTCCTGTAGATTACGATTAGTGCATTTGATCTCATAGACTAAGGTGCTACTGCCTGTTAGAATTAGTTTCTGTTCTATTTCTTAACTAGGTGTTGAAATATTCTAAAAAAAGGTCAAGTGTTTTCTCCATCACACTCAATTTATGCAAAACAAATTGACATTAGCTACCTCTCTCCACCATCACCTAAGCAGTGAATATTTTATTCATCCAATACAACTCATACAAGTTAAATATATTTGTTTCATGAGTTATCAAGTACCTTCGGTCAGAGATGTAACCTTTGAACTCTTATTCCCAATATTATTTGGACAATTTCCCTTCTTCTTGTTTAGTCAATTTAATATGTCCTAAATTGCGACATTAATTATCAATCCGGGAATCGTAAACTGATGAAGTGTGGCACACTGTATGTGCAAGACAATCATTTTCTTACTTTTTATTGTTTTCAATTTTTATTTTGTTTTGGGGGTTTTATCTTCATTTATCTCCTAATGCAAATGGAAATCCTATTCCTGAGTTTTAAGAATACTTTAGAAGGAAAGTATGGATATAGATTTTAAGGCAATTATGTCCTTTATGATGATTTCTAGAGCTTAACACTTCAGAGGATCTCAAAACATACTAGTGATGAAATTAGTACTTAAACAAGAATTGAAATGTGCTGCTATTCAAATCAAAAATGATGACCTAATGATCATGAAAGCACTATCTCTGCTTCTGATCTAAATACAGAAATAAAAGTTAAGCTATTGCACTCAAACAAATCAAAATCTGCAAACTAATAAAAGTAAAACCAATTCACTTCACTTATAGTCTAATAGCTCGCCAAGTAGCTTTTCGGGGTTAAGTCATGGCTCTGGAGATAACGTCAATAACATGAGGAATTGATATCTAAATTACCTACTTGCAAATGGAAATAAAATCAAATCACTTCACTTATCGCCTGATAGCTCGCCAAGTAGCTTTTCGGGGTTAAGCCATGGCTCTGGAGATAACGTCAATAACATGAAGAATCTGATATCTAATTGCAAAAATAAAAGTAAAATCAAATCACTTCACTTATAGTCTGATAGCTCACCAAGTAGCTTTTCGGGGTTAAGCCATGGCTTTGGAGATAACATCAATAACATGAAGAAACAGATATCTAATTGTAAAAATAAAAGTAAAATCAAATCACTTCACTTATAGTCCGATAGCTTGCTAAGTAGATTTTTGGGGTTAATCCATGGCTCTGGAGATAATGTCAATAACATGAAGAGCTTGATATCTAATTGTAAAAATAAAAGTAAAATCAAATCACCTCACTCATAATCCGATAGCTCGCCAAGTAGCTTTTTGGTGTTAATCCATTGCTCTAGAGATAACGTTAAATGACATGAAGAATTTGATATCTAAACTAACTAACAACAACAATTGAATAAGACTGAAATCAAAGCATAACTGAAATTGAAAAGCTAAGAAAAACAAAGTCAGCAGAGAGGCCAGTATCATGTCCCTATTTATTGCAAAAATCGTATGAAAACACCCAGGCCTAGCCTATCCTGAAACACACTAATCAGTGTTAGAAAAAATATACAATGCTTGGAAAATCATGTACAGAAATGAAGCATTAACATCATAACTAAAATATGAAATATTCACAGGTGAACAAACTATGAAATATCTACAATGGGAATAAGACAACAATGCATAAACACTTGAAAGAAATAAAGAAACAGAACCTCAACCAGTAGGGGCCCTCTACATGGCCTTGGTTAACATGCTGCCAGTCCTAAATAACACTCACACAGTCATATAAAACAGAGTATGGTTATATTGCAAAACAAAGGAAGGATCCTCTCGTTACAATAGCAGGACCAATGTCACAACACAGTACATGAACTAACAATAAGAATACATCAAAAAAACTAGCTACATGCATTTTCAAATGCATTATATATAAAGGAAATTACATAATTGTTTTCCTATGAAACACCTTTAGCAGAGGACACGTAAAAAGAAAGCACCTGTGAGCTTAGCGTGATGGTTGCCATGATCATTCAATCTACCAAAAGGTGGCTATTGGATTTGCGTCGTGGAGGCAGTCTACAACTGTCAAAATAAATCGATGGATCTAGGAATGGTCTTGGACCCTTCATGTGTTGAAAACAGAAACCTGTTTGCTGTAGAACTCCTCTTTTGACCATCGTTTGACCAAGACTTTCCTCTACAAATTTAGCTAAATCAATAGGACTTGATCCATGTCTAGATCATTCCTGAACTGCCCATATGCCTCATTTTGCTTGCTAACACCTGTAACCTAGAGATCAATAAAAACAACTTCGGAAAGTCGAGTCAGCTGTGGAAAGTGGGTGCATTCCACAGCTGATGAGAAAAATCTAAATCAAATAGCAAACACAAAAATATAGTTAGAAAACCACTTAAATGCTCTTTTAGAATCAATATGTAATGATCTTTGATAGCTTATAAGGCACTGGTGAGGGATAAAAGGTCTAGGAAAGCATGTAGAAGAGATGTAGTTTCAGGGCTCAACATACCCCCACTGTGAAGGTGTTGCATGTCCTCATGCAACCAAAACTTTGACCATCCTCCCTTCAGTTCATGTGTTCTGAGACCTCTGCTAACACATCCAGCCTTCTTTTCCTCTTTCTTGGTACCACTGTCATCCTAGGCTTTCTCATTAGGCACCTGAATTTGAGGTTGATAAGAGCTCTGCACAATACCCTACTTTGTTCCTTCAATTTCCTATTTTTCTTCTGCCATAACCCAAGATGCAACATGGTGTTTTTGTGAATGATTTTATCCAACCTGCTCTGTTCTTTCAATGTTTCATTTTCTTTTTTGATGTGTTTATTCAGGACTTCTAGTTCAAAAACTTCCTGTTTTAGTGATTGGATTAGAGCTTCTTAGGTTGTATTAAGTTGGGTAGATGAAGTGTCGTGATCTGTGGTAGTCTTCTCCAACGACTCAATAAAATCATACATTTCTTGCTGGGTTGGATCTATCTCAGGTGTAGCCTTTCTTGGGCTGACCCCAAAATCAGGACTTATCTCAAAATTTGGTTGAGAAATAGGAGGATGTTGTGGACTATAGCCAAGAGGGATTGTTGGAGGCTATTCTGGTGTTTCCCCTCCTAATTCAATGAAGTGTGCCCCTTTAGTTTGTACTTTCTTCAGTTTTCCTTTAAGGCTGGAGCTCCTCCTTAGATTCTAAGCTGGTGTCTCCTTTCTCCACACTCTATTTTTATTTCCCTTTTCTCTTTGCTGTAGCTAATTGTGCCTTAAGGTAGATTAGTATTTCAGAAAGTATTTGATCCTCTTCTAAGGAATGTTCTAGGGTTTGATAGGTAGCCTCAATATTTCATTTCTCCTTTAGTCTCCCTTGCTTCCTACCCTCAGTTCTTTCCTTCCTACTTTCAAACAGCTTCTCTTTCTTACTAATGTCTTTAGTTATGTTAGTAGGAGTGTCCTGAATGTTCATACTTGTTTTCCTTCTCCTACTTTTCTTTGTTGAGCTACTTTCAGGTGTTTCAGGTGGGTCCTGAAAGAAGCTTCTAATAAAAAACTGTTCCCAAGTATCCTTTCTTTCCTTCAACTATTTTTCAATCAAAATTTTAACAAGGCCGTGATGGTAAAGGTGGGGCTCTATGTCATCCAAATTGTTTTGTACAGCTATGGACATCTTTTTCAAGCTATTCAACAGAAAATAAGGTAAATTGATGGTTTCATTTTCTAGAAAATTCATTAGCAGCCGGATGTGGTACATGTACACGGACCCAAACCGTCCTTCACATGTAATAAACTTCTAGATTATCAATAATAAACTAGTCCATTTGTCTTCTAGAGCAAAAACAGGGATTCCACGCTTGAAGACGGTTATATCCATAGTTGGGTTATGCAAAATAATCCTCCAGTCCCTCTCATCAAAGTCTTTTTTTTGAACCACTATTCCCCCTCCTATGGAAGTTCTATTGCTGTTGTGATAGATGCCTCCGTGACTGAGAATTTAAGATCTCCAACCTCAAATTCCACACCATTAAAAGACCTTGCAAATGTCTTCGTAACTTCTTTATTGTGACCTCTAAATTTCTGGATGAATTGTAGCCACTTTGCCTTCCTTAACATGCTTTTCAATTGTGGATAACCCTTCATGAATTTAGGCCCGTCCGGCTCTGTTCTTACCAGAAGGCCCATTCCTTCCTCCTGTCTTAAAAATGCGTCTATGAGTGATGGACTGTGAGTAATGGATTGATGGAGGTGAGATGGTTGTGTTAGTGGGAGATGGAGAAGGACTGTGGAGAAAAACCAGTAGTTGTAAGCAGAAGAATAGAGAATAGGTAGTGAGAATGAGTTCATGGAGCGGAGGCTTATGTGAACAAGCCAGAAATAACAAATGCAACTTGAATGGGATAGTATGGACATGGAGTGAGCCCGGCAAAACATTGAATTAGAAGGCTACGTAATAGACGTTAGCATGCTCTCAAAATGACTGCGGGTTTGTGCGGCAACAAAGAGCCGTGATCAAATAGATTACATTCTCACAATGACCCAGTTCAATAGGTGGAATGCCAATGTACAATTAAACATGAGTTAAATTCGAAGGTGGATCATGAGGCTGTTTTAAAAATTAATGCAAATTTTGTGGTGGAATTATGCAAAGGCCATGGAGCGGTTATGAAAGCTATCAATGCTAATCATTACACATAATGGAGTCGGTGGTTTCATAACTATATAGAATGTGCTTTAAAATGCTATTTGAAATGAATTTTGCTCATACCTTAAAATCTTACCACTTCCATCCACTGACCTTTCATTGGCTACTTCTTGTTGGTGCTTTTAGGTGCTTTATATCTTCAAAATATTTTCCTTTGTCATACATGCATTTGGTTCTCATCATTATTTGGCTAACATCTGACTGTCAATGCTGAATAACAGAGTGTTAGCTGCGGAATCATTTTTTAGCTGTGGAAACTGACACAGTGAACATATGACTGAATGGAGATGGATGGAAATGAATGATGACTGAGTGAATGAAAACTAGTCATGAAAGGGCTTTTATTGGCAGAGTGTGATGATAAAATGGAATGAAATGAAGTGAAGTGAAGTGACATGAAACTATGAATGAAATGAGAGGGATTTTTTTTTTTGAAAATATAGGGTGTTAGAAGTTTCTAATTTTCGCCTTGTATTTTTTGTATAAGACTACCAATCAGTGATTGGTTTTCAGGATTATACAAATTTTATTTTATTTTATTTTTTAAACATTGAAAAAATCAAAGACTAGGCTGGTGGAGAAGAAGGATTCTTGTTCACTAGTCTTATTACAGAATTATCTTGAAAGATTTTGACAAATTCCTCCTTTGAGAGTGGCTTATGATAGATCTTTAATCTATGACCATTCACAATAAGAGGAGTTTGAAATTCATCAATGGTTTTGATTCTTACCGCTCCATTGCTAAAGACTTTGTCAATCTCATATGGCCCAGGCCAATGAGTCTGAAATTTACCTTTGAAATCTTTAAACTTGGAATCAAATAGCAATGTCGAGTCTCCTTCTTGAAACTTTTTCTCCTTGATGTATTTGTCATGCCACTTAGCTCTTTGATATTGAACTAGATCAGTTCTTAGGATTGCTTCTTATCTGATCTCATCTAGTTCATTCAACTGCTCCATTCTATGCTTTTGGGCTTCTAATAGATCCATTCCCAACTGAACTGCCATCTTGAAAGTTCTAACTTGGAACTCAATGGGGAGCAAAACTTCTTTCCCATAAACAAGTTCGTAGGAAGAATGTCCTGTTGTATTCCTCCATGTAGTTCTATAGGCCCATAAGGCTGCGCGAAGCCTTTCTACCCAATCTCTTCTATTTAGATGAACAATCTTGGTAATGATGCCTTCAATAACTTTATTTGTAGACGCTACTTGACCATTTTCTTGTGGATGGTAAGGAGTAGATTTTTTGTGCTTGACCTTGTATTCTTCCATCAACTTCTCCACCAGTTTGGATGTGAATTGACCTCTCTGGTCTGTCACAATTTCTCTTGGAAAACCAAAGTGAGTAAAAATATCCTCATAAAGAAAACTAACAACTAAATGCTCAGTAGCATAAAATGATGCTTTGGCTTCTACCCATTTTATTTCCATCGATGAGTACCTGTGGTTGTAATGTTATTTCACTTGAGAGGGTAGGTTTCCCTACTCTTTGTCAGCTGTCACATCTTTTGACATATTGTTTTGCATCTTTGAAGAGGGATGGCCAATAATATCCTAAAGAGAGGATTTTATAGGTTTTCCTTTTGTTAGCAAAGTGTCTACCACATGGTTCATCATGACATGCTTTGAGAATATCAGGCATTTCATCTTCCCTAACACATCTTCTGATCACAAAATCTGACCCTGTTTTAAACAATTCGTTAGAAATCCATGAATATTTTGAACTCTCCTGAATAATCTTTCTTCTTTCACTAGGAAATAAATGTGGAGGTAGTTTCCCTATAACCAAATAGTTATCTATATCTACATACCAAGGGGTCTTAGTAGTTACTGCAAATAAATATTCATCAGGAAACTTGTCCTCTACAAGAGAATATTCTTTAGTATTATGAATCCTAGACAAGAAATCAGCTACTGTGTTTTGTTTCCCTGGTCTATCTAACACAGTAATATTGAATTCCTGTAAAAGTAGGAGCCACCTTGTAACTCTGCCATTAGTAATGGGTTTGTTCATTAGATATCTAATTGCAGAATGATCAGTATGAATAAAAGTTTCATAGCCTGTTATATAATGTCTGAACTTATTAATTGCATGAGCAACAGCTAAGAACTCTTTTTCAGTCACAGTATAGTTCAACTCAGTGGGAGTTAAATTTTTACTGGTATAGTAAATGGCATAAGGAACTAAATCTTTTTGTCCCAACACAGCGCCTAGCTCTGTATCTAAAGCATTTGTAGGAATATGGAAAGGGAGTTTCCAATTTGGTCCTCTCAAGATAGGCGCTTTAGAGGGAAGGTGGTAGAAGGGTGGAATGGAGTGACACAATGTCTAGGATCACTCAGAACGCAAAACCAAAGTTGGAAGATGGATAGATTTGCCCAAAAAGCTTGGATAAGTTTCCTACATGATGTATAGATTCACTATAATTCATAAAATGACCAAGCAAATCAAATCCAAATTTGATGGGAAATTTTTTTTATTAAATAGGATGTCTTAGGTCCCCATTCCAAGTAGAATCACTCAAAAATACCTTTGTTAACCCATGCTAAAAAAATAAAAAACATTACTAGTCAAAAATCTAGAAATTCGAGAACTAGTGAGCTAGTAAATCTAAGAAATTCCTAACCAAATCAAGTGAAAATTCAATGGGGTGATTTTTGTTATGAACTATAATGTTTTTTTTATCTAATGCAAGTAAAATCAAATCGATTGAAGCTCGTTAGCATGCACAAAAAAATAGCAGAAATTTATTATTCTTTGCTAAAATGGAGGTCCAACAATCTAGATTTGGGAATAAGAAGACTAATCCAAGCAGCTCAATCATTACTATGAACTTTTGAAGGTTTTCCAAGGATGAAATAATGCTTGTGATCCTGCAAAATAACTTACATCAACCTTCCAACTCAATCCTAAAACAATAAATCATTAATACTAAACGCAGAAATAGAAAGAAATAAAAACTAGAGATGCATGTGAATAAGCAATGAAAAGAAGGAGAGAAAATGATAAAAAAGGGCTTTGAGATTCCTGGGATGGCCACGCCCAAGGAAAATCAGAGACCTATGGAGGAGAACAATATTTAGAAGCTAAAAATGACACCAATCTTGATTATTTTCATTAATAGAATTACATGCCTGCAAGAAAATACAATGGAGCTACAAAAATACAAGCTCTCTCTACAATAACACTAATGAAAATCTCCCCCTAGAGGAAAATTCGACTTGGTACCTATAAAAAATGATTACGAATGGTTCCCCATGAATGGAGGAAGCTTTCCCAAAATCCCTTGATTAGTGGATCTAGTCCCCAATACTAAGAATTTTCATTAAATGGTAGGGAACACATTCCTAGATTTTCTCAATCATTCCCTAGAGGAAAATTTGAGTTGGTACTGATACAAAATGATTAGGAATCATTCCCCATGAATGGAGTAATATTTCCCCACCGAAATCCCTTGATTAATGGATATGCTCCGTTGATTACTGGATTTGGTCCCTTGATTAGTGGAACACAATCCTAGATTTTCTCAATCATTGGAGTTCCACAATTTGTTCCATAATTCCATAATATCTTATTGACTTATTATTTATTATTGATCCTCTAGTAGTAGCAAAGAAGTCACTAAATTATCTCCTCCTCCAACTCTTCATAATCTGCCCATTATTCTCATAATATTCCACAAAAAATAAATAATATTAGGCACAAATATTCAATTATTCATAAACCTTCCTAATGAATATATTAAAGTCAAAAATAAATTATCTAATGCAATAATATATTTTTAATGTGCTAAAGGATGGTCATAGGCTTTAATTTATGTTTTAAATTAGAGGCATGGGGCTTAATTTAAGTCTAATTTAGAGGCCCATCATACCCGCCTTCTGAAAGTGTTTCTCATCCTCTGAGAAACTTAGTGACCTCATTGTGCCTCATCCATGGCCCTAGTGGCCTCTCTCTTGTGCATTAACAATCTTGGCTATAAGCTCTGGATGGACAAGCCCAAAAACATATTTGTTCAAAGAAAACTCATTGTTTCTTGAGATCATTAGCTTGCTTTCTTGCCCTTATTCAAGACGAGTTCTTGAACATTATTTTGTTTGGCAAGGTCTTGCACACCCTTATCAACCATGTGCTACCTTGTTCTGCCATTTAGACACCTCTAACACCTTCAAAATGAATTTAGATGAGAACTAGAACATCTTATAGTAATTCTTGTGAAAACTACAAGAAACCTACAGGAAACTCTGTTAAAACTATTGCATACTAGTTTTGAGCATAAATGATAGTCTAAGGTTAGGGAAGGTCCTTACTTGACTTCCATGCCTTTCTCCAATTTCTATAACATCTTTGAGGCCTTGGACAAAAGCTAGAAAGAGATTAGAGACCTCTTGGAAACCCTCTTTTAATCTTTGCAGTTTGAGTTATGTTTTCATGGAAAATGCCCCATTTCCTTTTGTTGCCTTCTTCTTCTCTCTTGTGGCCTAGGTGACTACCTAATCACCTTTGAGTTATTTGAAAGATCTTTTCCATCTTGGGGTTTAGCATAATTTGTTCATTTCTTCCTTCTTGTAGAAATATTTTTCCTTCCTGTAGTAGTCATTCGTCCTCTTTCATGGCCTTCTAACTATACGAGAGTCTTCTTTCCTTTCTTGTTGTTTTCTGATGAATATGTAATATGTAAAAGAAGGTTTCATTAATAATAATAAGAGGAATGTTGGGGGTCATGGGGGGGTTGATGCTCCCCTTGTTGGGGGGTATGCAAGGGGGTGGTAGCCGCCATGCACAGGGTCCAAGGCAGTGCCTCAAGAATGTTTTTGGACCCTATATTAGGTGGGTGGACCTACCTATGATTTTGTGCATGGATTTCGCACATGGCTTTGGGCATGATGGTTTTCTGTCCATGGTATTTTGTAGATCCAGTCAAGGGAACTATGTTTATCTTATAATCCATGGTTAATGGATTCGGGTTTATGGATTCTTTGACATGTATATATATATAATATATATAATAATATATATATATATATATATATTTGTAACATTGAAAAGAATATCATGAAAAATCAATCTGGTAGTCCCAGTTTTGGGATCCAGGGGAAAAATCTTTGTGTATATGTGTTTTATGTTTCATGCTCTCGCCATTGTTTATTTTCTAGTTTCTTAGAATTCGTATCAAGTAATTTTTGTAGGAGGTTAAAAGCTACATTTGGTATCAAAGTTGTTTCAACTTCAAAGATACACATTTTTTGGAGAGGGATTTTTTTCAGGCCTATGGTAGGCCTTGTTCAGTGGGAGATCTGTGGGATCGATTCTTGTGGTGAAAGAAGATGGCGAGTAGTGGAAATATAGAGATTGAGAAATTTAATGGTCAGATTTTTGAGTTGAGTAAACTCAAGATGGAGGCTGCTAGTGGATAAAGATTAGTGGATCGTAGTAGATCCGGGTACTAAACCAATGACAATGTTAGCTAAAGACTTAGTGAAGTTGGATTGGAAGAAAAGGAGCACAATATGATTGTGTGTCTCAGATTCAGTATTTCTGAATGTATCAAGGGAAGCTTTGATGAAGGATTTGTGGGGCAAGTTAGAGACTTTGTACCAATCTAAGTCTCTGGTCAATAAATTGTTCCTACAGAAAAAGATGTATAACATGAGGATGAAAGATGGAGACTCGGTGACAGAGAATCTGAATGCCTTTAATATTGTGGTAAGCTAGTTATTATCTATTGATATCAAAATTTTAGATGAATATAAGTGCACCATTTTGTCATGTTCTCTACTAGATTCGTGGGATAGTCTGGATGTTGCAATAGGTAGAAATGCAACTACCTAGTAGTTTGATGAAATAGTCTCATCCTTACTGTCGGAGAAGATGAGATGGAAAAATATGGAGGGCCAAAATTATGATGCCTTG
Source organism: Pinus taeda (assembly GCA_000404065.3). Taxonomy (NCBI): domain Eukaryota; kingdom Viridiplantae; phylum Streptophyta; class Pinopsida; order Pinales; family Pinaceae; genus Pinus; species Pinus taeda. The sequence goes on along the minus strand of APFE031276199.1, from coordinate 56,227 downwards.
TCTATACAAGGAAGGTTCTAAACAAAGAAACAAAAATAACTCCTCGAGTGGGAGATTTAAATCTAGAGGGAGATCTAAATCTCCAAGAAAACTTGTAAAGGTGTACTGGATATGCAGAAAGGAAGGGAACTTGAAAACGGACTGCAAATCTAAAGCTCCTAAGAAAGGAAAGGGATCTGATGATGCCCCTTCTGTAGAGGCAAAAACTACCTTAGATGAAGGTGGGTATGTGTACTTGGCCTCTTCTCCAAGTACACATGTAGATCATGAGGCATGGTTGATTGACTCAGGTGCATCATTTCACTTCACTGCACAGAGGGAGTAGTTCTGCAAGTATGAGAAATATGATGGTGGTGATGTCTTATTAGGGGATGATAGGAATGATAGAATCGTTGGTCATGGAAAATTCGAGTTGAATTTACAAGATGGAAGGATTAGAACAATTCTAAGCATTCTACATATTCTTGCATTAGCGAAAAATCTAATTTCTGTAAGCAAGTTGGATGATGCAGGTGTAAAAACAGTGTTCGAGAAAGATACCCGCAAGATGGTTCGAGGAGCACTAGTATTTATGCAGGGAGTTCGGATTGGAACTTTGTACAAGCTTTGAGGTAACACTATTATTGATGGGTGCAACAGTTCTGTGATTCTTGAAAGTGGAGCAGAAAATCTAGTGGTCTCTAGAGAAAAGACCATGCTCTGGCATAAAAGGCTTAGAAATATTGGAGAGAAGGGTCTTTGGATACTTCATGGTAATGGTATGGTTGAATTTATGTCTAGTTTCTCTTTGGATTTTGATTTCTATGAAAATTGTGTATATGGGAAGCAGAATTGGGGGAGTTTCCCATCTGGTGCTAAGAGGGCAAAATAAATATTAGATCTTGTGCACAATGATGTGATTGGACATCTATCAGTTCCATCACTGGCTAAGTCTATGTACTATGTATCATTTACAGATTACTTCTCAAGGACTACATGGATATATTTCCTCGAGAAGAAATCTAAAGTCTTTGATAGGTTTAAATAATTTAAGGCTCTGGTGGAAAACCATACAGACACGAAAATAAAGGTGTTGAGGACAAATAAAGTTGGAGAGTTTTGCAAGAACGAATTCGAAGAGTTTTGTAAGAAGTGTGGTACAACACCAAAAAATAATACTCCATACACACCTCACAAAAACAGAGTTACAGAAAGAATTAATAGGATGTTGATGGAAAATACAAGAAGCATGCTCAATGGTGTCAGGTTAGGACAAGAATTTTGGGCAGAGGCAATAGAGACTGCTTGTTACCTAGTCAATAGATCCGCTTCATCAGTGTTGGAGGATAAGAATCCACACGAGGTATGGTCTAGTAAGAAAAATTCTCTTTCACATTTGAGGGTATTTGGATATGATGCATACATACATGTTCCAAAGGAGAAAAGGAAAAAGTTGGATAGTAAATATGAAGGGTGCATATTTATTGGGTATAAGGATGGTTTAAAAGCTTATTAGCTTTGGAACCCAGAGACAAGGAAGGTTGTGTCCAACTAAGATGTGGTGTTTAGAGAGGTGAAAGATGTTATTAAACATGAAATCCTATGAAAGTAACCTGAGAAAATATATTTTGAGCTAAAGGAGGAAGAACCAAACTCTACAACAAAATAGGAATCAGAAGATGAAGAGCCACAAATTCCAGTTATGAGAAGATTAGTTCGAGAAATAAGGCAACCAAAAAGGTATAATCCATGTGCTTTCTGTTCAAATTTTTATTTATCTATTATTGATGATGATCCTAGAACTATGAGGGAAGTAGTAGATTCAGAGGATGACAAACTCTGGAAAGAGGCCATGGTTGATGAAATGACATCTTTGCACTAAAATAAGGCTTAGGATCTGGTGGAGTTTCTGGCTATAAGGAAACCCATTAGCAGCAAATGGGTGTTTAAGAAGAAGATGAATGTAGAAGGCAAGGTGGAGAAATACAAAGCTCGGTTGGTGGCAAAAGGTTATTCTCAGGTGCCAGGAATTGATTTTGGTGATATTTTTTCTCCTGTTGCCAAGGTAGCTTCTATTAGATTACTTTTATATGTTGTTGTTGCTTTTTATTTTGAGGTGGAACAAATGGATGTGAAGAGGCAAAATTTCTTCATGGGGATGTAGAAGAAGAGATCTACATGAAGCAACTTGACGGCTTTGTGGTGAAGGGTAATAAAGAATTAGTATACAAGTTAAAAAAAGTATTTGTATGGGATAAAATAGTCACAAAGGATGTGGTATCAAAAATATGATACATTTATACAGGGACCTGGCCTCACCAGAAGTAAAGCAGATCATTGTGTGTATTTTAAATTAATTGGTGACCATGTTATTTATCTAGTCTTCTATGTGGATGATATGTTGTTGGTGGAAATGAGAGAGAAATTATCTAGGATTTGAAGACCCAATTGTCCTCCAAATTTGACATGAAAGATCTTGGTGCTGCAAACAATATTTTGGGCATGGAAATTAAATGAGACTGGGAAAAGAAGAAACTCTTGTTAAACCAGAGGAAGTATGCCGAGACAATATTGGAGAGGTTTAATATGTTAGATAACAAACTAGTGAAGGTTCCTATTCTTGTAGGTATAGAGTTATCTAATTGCAGAATGATCAGTATGAATAAAAGTTTCATAGCATGTTATATAATGTCTGAACTTATTGATTGCATGAGAAATAGCTAAGAACTCTTTTTCAGTCACAATATAGTTCAACTCAGTGCGAGTTAAATTTTTACTGGTATAGTAAATGGCATAAGGAACTAAATCTTTTTGTCCCAACACAGCGCCTAGCTCTGTATCTAAAGCATTTGTAGAAATATGGAAAGGGAGTTTCCAATTTGATCCTCTCAAGGTAGGCGCTTCAGAGGGAAGGTGGTAGAAGGGTGGAATGGAGTGAGACAATGTCTAGGACCACTCAGAACGCAAAACCAAAGTTGGAAGATGGATAGATTTGCCCAAAAAGCTTAGAGAAGTTTCCTACATGATGTACAGATTCACTATAATTCATCAAATGACCAAGCAATTCAAATACAAATTTGATGGGACACATTTTTTATTAAATAGGATGTCTTAGGTCCCCATTCCAAGTGGAATCACTCAAAAATACCTCTGTTAACCCATGCTAAAAAAATAAAAAACATTACTAGTCAAAAATCTAGAAATTCGAGAACTAGTGAGCTAGTAAATCTAAGAAATTCCTAACCAAATCAAGTGCAAATTCAATGGGGTGATTTTTGTTCTGAACTATAATGTTTTTTTATCTAATTCAAGTAAAATCAAATCGATTGAAGCTTGTTAACATGCACAAAAAAATAGCAGAAATTTATTATTCTTTGCTAAAATGGAGGTCCAGCAATCTAGATTTGGGAATAAGAACACTAATCCAAGCAGCTCAATCATTACTATGAACTTTTGAAGGTTTTACAACGATGAAATAATGCTTTTGATCCTACAAAATAACTTACATCAACCTTCCAACTCAATCCTAAAACAATAAATCATTAATACTAAATGCAGAAATAGAAAGAAATAAAAACTAGAGATGCATGTGAATAAGAAATGAAAAGGAGAGAAAATGATAAAAAAGGGCTCTGAGATTCCTGGGATGGCCAAGCCCAAGGAAAATCAGAGACCTATGGAGGAGAACAATATTTAGAAGCTGAAAATGACACCAATCTTGATTATTTTCATTAATTGAATTACATGCCTGCAAGAAAATACAATGGAGCTACAAAAATACAAGCTCTCTCTACAATAACACTAATGAAAATATCCCCCTAGAGGAAAATTCGACTTGGTACTTATAAAAAATGATTAGGAATGGTTCCACATGAATGGAGGAAGCCCAAAATCCCTTGATTAGTGGATCTAGTCCCCAATACTAAGAATTTTCATTAAATGGTAGGGAACACATTCCTAGATTTTCTCAATCATTCCCTAGAGGAAAATTTTAGTTGGTACTGATACAAAATGATTAGGAATCATTCCCCATGAATGGAGTAATATTTCCCCACTGAAATCCCTTAATTAATGGATATGCTCCCTTGATTACTGGATCTGGTCCCTTGATTAGTGGAACACAATCCTAGATTTTTTCAATCATTGGAGTTCCACAATTTGTGCCATAATTCCATAATATCTTATTGACTTATTATTTATTATTGATCCTCTAGTAGTAGCAAACAAGTCACTAAATTATCTCCTCCTCCAACTCTTCATAATCTGCCCATTATTCTCATAATATTCCACAAAAAATAAATAATATTAGGCACAAATATTCAATTATTCATAAACCTTCCTAATGAATATATTAAAGTCAAAAATAAATTATCTAATGCAATAAGAGATTTTTAATGTGCTAAAGGATGGTCATAGGCTTTAATTTATGTTTTAAATTAGAGGCATGGGGCTTAATTTAAGTCTAATTTAGAGGCCCATCATACCCGCCTTCTGAAAGTGTTTCTCATCCTCTGAGAAACTTAGTGACCTCATTGTGCCTCATCCATGGCCCTGCTGGCCTCTCTCTTGTGCATTAACAATCTTGGCTATAAGCTCTGGATGGACAAGCCCAAAAACGTATTTGTTCAAAGAAAACTCATTGTTTCTTGAGATCATTAGCTTGCTTTCTTGCCCTTATTCAAGACGAGTTCTTGAATATTATTTTGTTTGGCAAGGTCTTCCACACCCTTATCAACCATGTGCTACCTTGTTCCGCCATTTAGACACCTCTAACACCTTCAAATGCATTTAGATGAGAACTAGAACATCTTATAGTAATTCTTGTGAAAACTACAAGAAACCTACAGGAAACTCTGTTAAAACTATTGCATACTAGTTTTGAGCATAAATGATAGTCTAAGTTTAGGGAAGGTCCTTACTTGACTTCCATGCCTTTCTCCAATTTCTATAACATCTTTGAGGCCTTGGACAAAAGCTAGAAAGAGATTAGAGACCTCTTGGAAACCCTGTTTTAATCACTGCAATTTGAGTTCTGCTTTCATGGAAAACGCCCCATTTCCTTTTGTTGCCTTCTTCTTCTCTCTTGTGGCCTAGGTGACTGCCTAATCACCTTTGAGTTATTTGAAAGATCTTTTCCATCTTGGGGTTTAGCATAATTTGTTCATTTCTTCCTTCTTGTAGAAATATTTTTCCTTCCTGTAGTAGTCATTCCTCCTCTTTCAGGGTCTTCTAACTGTATGAGAGTCTTCTTTCCTTTCTTATTGTTTTCTGATGAATATGTAATATGTAAAAGAAGGGTTTATTAATAATAATAAGAGGAATGTTGGGGGTCATGGGGGGGTTGATACTCCCCTTGTTGGGGGGTATGCAAGGGGGCGGTAGCCCCCATGCACGGGGTCCAAGGCAGTGCCTCAAGAATATTTTTGGACCCTATATTAGGTGGGTGGACCTACCTATGATTTTGTGCATGGATTTCGCACATGGTTTTGGGCATGATGGTTTTCTGTCCATGGTATTTTGTAGATCCAGTCAAGGGAACTATGTTTATGTTATAATCCATGGTTAATGGATTGGGGTTTATGGATTCTTTGAAATGTATGTATATATATATATATATATATATATATATATATAAATATATATATATATATATATATATATATATATATATATATATATATTGATTGTAACATTGAAAATAATATAATGAAAAATCAATCTGGTAGTCCCAGTTTTGGGATCCAGGGGAAAAATATTTGTGTATATGTGTTTTATGTTTCATGCTCTCGCCATTGTTTATTTTCTAGTTTCTTAGAATTCATATCAAGTAATTTTTGTACGAGGTTAAAAGCTACATTTGGTATCAAAGTTGTTTCAGCTTCAAAGGTACGCCTTTTTTGGAGAGGGATTTTTTTCAGGCCTATGGTAGGCCTTGTTCAGTGGGAGATCTGTGGGATTGATTCTTGTGGTGAAGGAAGATGGCGAGTAGTGGAAATATAGAGATTGAGAAATTTAATGGTCAGAGTTTTGAGTTGAGTAAACTTAAGATGGAGGCTACTAGTGGATAAAGATTAGTGGATCGTAGTAGATCCAGATACTAAACCAATGACAATGTCAGCTAAAGACTCAGTGAAGTTGGATTGGAAGAAAAGGAGCACAATATGATTGTGTGTCTCAGATTCAGTATTTCTGAATGTATCAAGGGAAGCTTCGATGAAGGATTTGTGGGACAAGTTAGAGACTTTGTACCAATCTAAGTCTCTGGTCAATAAATTGTTCCTACGGAAAAAGATGTATAACATGAGGATGAAAGATGGAGACTCGGTGACAGAGAATTTGAATGCCTTTAATATTGTGGTAAGCTAGTTATTATCTATTGATATCAAAATTTTAGATGAGGATAAGTGCACCATTTTTTCATGTTCTCTACTAGATTCGTGGGATAGTCTGGATGTTGCAATAGGTAGAAATGCAACTACCTAGTAGTTTGATGAAATAGTCTCATCCTTACTGTCGGAGAAGATGAGATGGAAAAATATGGAGGGCCAAAATGGTGATGCCTTGTCTATACAAGGAAGGTTCTAAACAAAGAAACAAAAATAACTCCTCGAGTGGGAGATTTAAATCTAGAGGGAGATCTAAATCTCCAAGAAAACTTGTAAAGGTGTGCTAGATATGCAGAAAGGAAGGGAACTTGAAAACAAACTGCAAATCTAAAGCTCCTGAGAAAGGAAAGGGATCTGATGATGCCCCTTCTGTAGAGGCAAAAACTACCTTAGATGATGGTGAGTATGTGTACTTGGCCTCTTCTCCAAGTACACATGTAGATCATGAGGCATGGTTGATTGACTCAGGTGCATCCTTTCACTTCACTGCACAGAGGGAGTAGTTCTGCAAGTATGAGAAATATGATGCTGGTGATGTCTTATTAGGGGATGATAGGAATGATAGAATCGTTGGTCATGGAAAATTCGAGTTGAATTTACAAGATGGAAGGATTAGAAAAATTCTAAGTGTTCTACATTCTTGCATTAGTGAAAAATCTAATTTCTATAAGCAAGCTGGATGATGCAGGTGTAAAAACAGTGTTCAAGAAAGATACCCGTAAGATGGTTCGAGGAGCACTAGTATTTATGTAGGGAGTTCGGATTGGAACTTTGTACAAGCTTCGAGGTAACACTGTTATTGATGGGTGCAACAGTTCTGTGATTCTTGAAAGTGGAGCAGAAAATCTAGTGGTCTCTGGAGAAAAGACCATGCTATGGCATAAAAGGCTTAGAAATATTGGAGAGAAGGGTCTTTGGATACTTCATGGTAATGGTATGGTAGAATTTATGTCTAGTTTCTCTTTGGATTTTGATTTCTACGAAAATTGTGTATATGGGAAGCAGAATTGGGGGAGTTTCCCATCTGGTGCTAAGAGGGCGAAATAAATATTAGAGCTTGTGCACAATGATGTGATTGGACATCTATCAGTTCCATCACTGGCTAAGTCTATGTACTATGTATCATTTACAGATTACTTCTCAAGGACTACATGGATATATTTCCTCGAGAAGAAATCTAAAGTGTTTGATAGGTTTAAATAATTTAAGGCTCTGGTGGAAAACCATACAGACAAGAAAATAAAGGTGTTGAGGACAGATAAAGTTGGAGAGTTTTGCAAGAAAAAATTCGAAGAGTTTTGTAAGCAGTGTGGTATAGCACCAAAAAAGAATACTCCATACACACCTCACAAAAGTAGAGTTACAGAAAGAATGAATAGGATGTTGATCGAAAATACAAGAAGCATGCTCAGTGGTGTCAGGTTAGGACAAGAATTTTGGGCAGAGGCAATAGAGACTGCTTGTTACCTAGTCAATAGATCAGCTTCATAAGTGTTGGAGGATAAGACTCCACAAGAGGTATGGTCTAGTAAGAAACCTTCTCTTTCACATTTGAGGGTATTTGGATATGATGCATACATACATGTTCCAAACGAGAAAAGGAAAAAGTTGGATAGTAAATATGAAGGGTGCATATTTATTGGGTATAAGGATGGTTTAAAAGGTTATTAGCTTTGGAATCCAGAGACAAGGAAGGTTTTGTCCAACTAAGATGTGGTGTTTAGAGAGGTGAAAGATGTTATTAAACATGAAATCCTATGAAAGTAACCTGAGAAAATATATTTTGAGCTAAAGGAGGAAGAACCAAACTCTACAACAAAATAGGAATTAGAAGATGAAGAGCCACAAATTCCAGTTGTGAGAAGATTAGTTCGAGAAATAAGGCAACCAAAAAGGTATAATCCATGTGCTTTCTGTTCAAATTTTTATTTATCTATTATTGATGATGATCCTAGAACTATTAGGGAACTAGTAGATTCAGAGGATGACAAAATCTGGAAAGAGGCCATGGTTGATGAAATGACATCTTTGCACTAAAATAAGGCTTAGGATCTGGTGGAGTTTCTGGCTATAAGGAAACCCATTAGCAGCAAATGGGTGTTTAAGAAGAAGATGAATGTAGAAGGCAAGGTGGAGAAATACAAAGCTCGATTGGTGGCAAAAGGTTATTCTCAGGTCCCAGGAATTGATTTTGGTGATATTTTTTCTCCTGTTGCCAAGGTAGCTTCTATTAGATTACTTTTATATGTTGTTGTTGATTTGTTTTTTGAGGTAGAACAAATGGATGTGAAGAGACAAAATTTCTTCATGGGGATCTAGAAGAAGAGATCTACATGAAGCAACTTGACGGATTTGTGCTGAAGGGTAATAAAGAATTGGTATACAAGTTAAAAAGGTATTTGTATGGGTTAAAATAGTCACAAAGGATGTGGTATCAAAAATATGATACATTTATACAGGGACCTGGCCTCACCAAAACTAACGCAGATCACTGTGTGTATTTTCAATTAATTGGTGACCATGTTATTTATCTAGTCTTCTATGTGGATGATATGTTGTTGGTGGAAATGAGAAAGAAATTATCTAGGATTTGAAGACCCAATTGTCCTCCAAATTTGACATGAAAGATCTTGGTGCTGCAAACAATATTTTGGGCATGGAAATTAAATGAGATTGGGAAAAGAAGAAACTCTTGTTAAACCAGAGGAAGTATGCTGAGACAATACTGGAGAGGTTTAATATGTCAGATAACAAACTAGTGAAGGTTCCTATTCTTGTAGGTATAAAGTTATCTATTGAAAAGTGTCCCAAGACACAAGAAGAGGAAGAGGACATGTCCCATGTTCCATATGCAAGTGCAGTTGGTATCCTAATGTATGAAATGGCCTGTACTAGACCAGATTGCACATGTAGTGGGAGTATTGAGCAGTTTTATGTCAAAACAAGGGAAGGAGCACTGGACATCAGTGAAGTGAGTTTTTAGGTATTTGCGTGGCACTAGTGATTATGGTTTTTTATACCAAGGAAGACTAGGATTGGATAGAGTTTTGGACATATGTGGCTTCATTGATGTAGACTGGATTGGAGATATGGATCAAAGAAGATCTACAAGTGCGTATGTATGTAACCTATTTGGAGGTGTAGTTAGTTGGATGAGTAAGAGACAGTCTATAGTGGCCCTTTCGACTACAGAGGTAGAATAAATGGCATCCATTCATGCAAGCAAGGAAGAAGTTTGGCTATAGATATTTTGTTCAACTATGGGGTTAGTACATCGAACTATAAAGATAAACGATGACAGCCAAAGTGAAATTTTCTTGGAAAAGAACCATGCTTATCATTCAAATACAAAGCAAATTGATGTTCATTATCACTTTGTGACGGATATGGTTGAGGACAAAAAAGTGTTTTTGGTAAATGTGGACACTTTGAAGAATACTTTAGATGCATTGACAAAGCCTGTGAGCACTGAGAAGTTCTCTTGGTGTAGAGAAAAAATGGGCATTGCAGGGTTGGATCAGTGACTAAGCTCTCTTGTGGCCCCCTATGGAAAGAAAACAACAAGTGGGAGAATGTTGGGTGTATGTTATATTCCTTCTATGACTACCCCATGCGCAGGGAGGCAATAACATCTGTAGAAATTCTCATTTTAGATTAAATTGATTATGCAATGTACTAAAGAAAAATACTTAATCTACTTCTAAAATCAAATTTGTAGAAGTTTAATCGATTTTTAGCAAGATCAAATAGAACACATATAACAAATAAGAAGAATCAATCACACATGAAACATAAAAGAATGCTCTAGAGAAAGTCTCAGCTAAAACCTCCATTATCTGTATTATCATGCAAGTGGAAATATCTCAGGATTACACAAAGATTTAGCTCTTAAGCTATCCAACTCTCAGTACAATCCCTTACTGCTGCTCATAGACAGAATATACAACACATATGCCTTCTCCTTAGTCCTCCAAACCTCCTATTTCCTTGTGCAGTTTTCCCTGGGTCAAACTGTTTGAAACTAATTTAAATGGACTTCACTCAGTTAACTGAGCTAACTAATTAAAACTCATCCTTATCTCCTTAATTAAGGGATAACTTCCTCAATCAAAGGGATAACTGTTGCATGTCTTCAAAAAGACTTCATGTTTGAATTTCTCCAACTAATTAACTCAAGATGAATTAATTAATTATTTTTCAAACAGATAGTGAGACTAAATTCAAATTTTATTTCTTAATTTTAATTCAAGGACAAATTAAAATTGGAATATATCCTGAAATGTTATCTATAGCAATGGTATTTTTAGCATTTCTCGTTGCTATTTTCAACATCATCCCCTATACGTTGCATCAAGCACAACAAGTGGGACACAGGGGAGGTAGATGCCCCACCTGTCAGGGGGTATGCAGGGGGCAGTAGCCCCCCTGCACGAGGTCCGGGTGGTGCCACTTGGAATTTTTTTTGAACCTTATATTACGTGTGTGGACCTACCTATGGTTTTGTGCATGGATTTTGCACATTGTCTTAGGCATGATGGTTTTCTATCCATGGTATTTTGTAGATCCAGTCAATGGAACTACGGCTATGTTCTAATCCAAGGTTAATGGATTGGGGTTTATGGATGCTTCATCATGTATATATATGTATTGTAACATTGAAGGGAATATAACGAAAAATCAATCTGGTAGTCTCGTTTTTGGGATCCAGGGGAAAAATATCTGTGTAGATTTGTTTTATGTTTTATTCTCTCGCCATTGTTTATTTTCTATTTTTTTAGAATTTGTATGCAGATAATTTCTGTACGGGGTTAAAACCTACAAGGAAAACATAGACAACAACAATAAGGATTTTTCCTAGCTGGGTTTTCCACCTAATATCTAATGTCTTCTATGATGTTCTTATGTGCTTGATAATGTTTATTTTCATGGTTGATGATTGATAATATTCATAGCTACTCATGATGTTTATGCATGTTTTGTAAATTAGTCATTGATTCAGTTAATGTTTGTAAAGAAAAACGTAAAAATGGGATAAAAGTTGATTCAGTAAGAAATACTAATTCACTTAGCCTCTCAGCATTTCTAACAATAATTATTAGAGTGAACTTCTTTGTAGTGGAGCTTGATTAGATTGTGGACCTATCACCAAAAACCTGAAGTAGTCTCATAAAAAAAATGGGTGTAATCATTACAAAAATATTTTAAATCCAGAAGAACCCATCCTTTTTCTCATCAAGGATGTTGATGACTCCCATGAAGGTTTATCAAGTACTGTATTTTGCTTCAACTATAGATGTAATGGCCAACATACATCTAGATTCCTATTTCTTGATACTAATGATGATGATGACATTTTTTGAGAATATTGAGATAGATGATGATAATTACATTAGATAAATTTTGAAGTCTAAAATGGGCTTCCTAAGGAACATAAAAAATAATAGTGGAAATAATAAAATAATATTAGATTACATCATCAAATTTTAGAGGGAAAAAAGAAAAACTACTTTTTCAACTCATGTTTTCAACTTATATCCCTATGGCTTTACTTCAATTTTGAGCAAGAGCACTCGTTGGATGAAAAATTTAATTCCTCATCTAAGGATTACCCATTTTCATACTTTTGATGGACCCACGTACATGAAAAATGGGAAATACATGCAAAAGCATGATTGTAATCACACTTTTTCATGTATTTCTCATTTTTCATGTAGAAATGTCCATAAAAAGTATGGAACATAGGTAATACTTGGATTAGGAATTAAATTCCACATCCAATGAGTGCTACCACTCAAAATTTGAGTAAAATCATTGGGAGATAAGTTGAAAATACGAGTTGATAAAGTAGTATTTTTTATTTTTTTACCTTTTTACTACAAAAGTGGTGAATCATCCCCCATGGCTAACATGATCATATTGAATCCTTTTGGTTATTATAAAGTTGATTTTGGTTGTATATTTTTCTTTTGAGGCCTATTTTTTACCTCAAAATTTCTCTAATGGTTGTTTGAAATTGATTCTACAAGAGCAAAGGCACATGATCATCTAATACAGGAATCAAAAAAGTTATGGAAATGAAAAGCATATAAAAATTGTTGTTCTTGAGGTTGGGAATAAAGGCTAAGAGAGCCTAACAGAAAAGATCTCAATGGAAAACAAATATACGAACAATCTCCTCCTAATACTAGTAAAAAGAGAGAAATCTTTTAAAGAAGAAAACGTTACATTAAAATCTTAGCTAGAAGAAGGAAGGCGAGTTAAAGAAGGAATGAGGAAGCAATACAGAGAAAGGGAAGAACAATGTAAAAGACTATAAGTTGAGATGGTTTCATTGAGAAGTGATCCAAGGAAGGAAACCACTTAGTTGAACATGGAAAAGAGTGGAAAAAAGTGTACTTATGTCAAATCAGATCTCAGATTATATAAATGAGAAACCATTTTAGTAACAACCACAAGAGAGTAAGGAAATAGAAATATGAGAGTAGCAAGAAATAAAACCAACTACAAAATAAATAGTTAAAATTGGAGCAAAAGAATGTGCCAAGAAAAGCCTTATTACCAAGAAGATCATTTTCACCCTTGATATAAATCAAATGCTTATGTTGTTAAAAACTTAGACATGTTGCAGCAGATTGCAAAATCATGCAATACAAGATGTGGTCATATAGGAATCCCTATCAAGAAAATAAGTAATAAAGACTACCTTCATCACCAAGATTATCCTCAGTCAGGTATAACGGTTCCTTTTATGGCTATTGTTTCTCATGCGATGATTTTGGCCATAAGGTTGTTGAAAGTAGGTTTTATGCAAATAGGAGTAGGAATGTGGGGCATATTTACAACAAAATATATGGGTCCTTTCCCTTGTTTCTTAGACACATAAGGTGCTATGTGTGTGAAAACCTTGGCCATTTGGCCAAATATTGTGAGCTTCCTGGGTTCTTGAGGCCATCCACTGAAAAAGTAAATATCATTCAAAGCCATGTAAGCAAGAAGAAGAAAAAGAGATATGCATGTTAAAAATAAGTCCATCAAAGTTTGGAGGAAGAAGGAGAAACAAGAGGCTCCAAGGAGAAACTAAGGACTACATGGCCTCATGTGGATCATATGTCAGCATCATGATATGAATAATATTTGAAAATTCAACATACCAAAAGAAGTATGTGTGGACAAATTTTCATGTTAGAGAGGAGGTGCATGAGCTCAGGTGGAGTTTCATGACTTTTGGAGTCTTGTTTTTTTATTTCTACCTTGTCCTTTTTTCAGTTTGATAGTTGTTGGTTCAACTTCATATGATTATTCTAAGCATTGGATAAGTTGTTCGTTGAAACCCTAATAATTATATTTAAGCCATCGCAACCAAACATGTGAACACATGTGAATATTCGATGTTCAGATTCAATGAGAGTTGGGATTATCCTAATTCATTTGACTAAAGTATTTATTTCCATATATGTGATAGATTGTGTATAAGGTTTTTGAGTACTTATTATTTGTGACCAAATATGGGTAGAATGTTGCTTTTCCAGATTTTATGATAGTTTTGGTTTTCTAATGTCTGTCCTCTTGATGTTATCATACATTGCAAAAAAAATTATGTTAACTTTGCTCATCAGTGAAGAAAGGTCACATGTTATGGGGGAGCTTTTTTTCTTTTAGTGAACGAGTAGATTGTTCGCATTATATTCATTGTAGAGGAGGTTGACATATCTTTCTATTCAATTATCCAACATTAGCTTAGTGCAAGGGTTTGTTGATGTTTGCAGTGTGTAGCATTAAGATAACATATACATTGGATTTTTGTACAATTAGGGTTTACCTGGCTTATGTGTTTTCTCATACTCTTGCATGAATTTATATATAGCTACCGTGGATCATCTCAAGTGAAGGATTAATTTACAGCTTGATGATTTGTTTGACTAAGCTTAAGAGATTACATGCATGCCATGTGTTGAGCCTTGTAATTGTCACGTATTTTCATTAGGATATTGTGTTTTGATGCCAATTTCATGTCCTTTTCTTTAAATCTATGTTTCATCACTTAGTAAAGCTCAAGATTTAATGGATTAAGACCATTTTCATAATCTCATTTTAAATAAAGTCATTTTATCTATAAGAAGTGCTACATAATGATTATAGAAGCATATGTAAGCGTGATGGAGGATGACGGTGTTCGAAGAAGCATACCTGGAAGATTCAAGTGAGTGTGATTTTAAATTAAGAAGTTAGTTGAAGACAACATTCTTGGCTTCTTCACTAGAAGACATTGAATTTGTTTTAATTAGAAAGATCGATATGAGAATCTTTTATTCTCAATTCGGTCCTTATCCAAAATATTTTTTGTTGTAATTACTTTGTTTTTATTATAAAAATGAGAGAAGTCAGTCCAGTTTGTAGAGTAGTTAGTAAAGAAAACTTTTGGAGAGCATATCTTCTTTAATTTTTGTCCAAATTAAGCCCAACAAGAGTCCAATTGGGGATTTTTGACTATTCTGGAGCCATTGGAAACATGAGTTTTACATTATGAGCATTGTATATCCATTTTAAAAGAAAATTATCACTTAATGAAAGAGGCCCAACATTGGAACTTGAACCAAGAAATGTAGCCCAAGAGAGGGGTAAATTCCCTTATTATTTTTATTGTCATGTGTTTCTGATATGGTATATTTGTCTCTGTTTTATGTTGTTAACTAGGTTTAAAACCAATATTTTATGTGTTTTGCAAATTGATTCATTACCTGAGATACATAAAATTTTACTTGCAAATCTTTTCATCACCTTCAAGTTTGCATAACAAATCAATTTGGTATTAGAGATCAAGGTTATTTTGAAGGTTTTCTTTTGTTTGCAAGTGTTTTTTTATGCTTACAAGGTTGAAGCTTAAAAGAGGAGAAGAAGAACTTGTGGAGCCAATGTCTCAAATTGTTTCAAGGAGAAAACACATATCTAAAGCTTCACTAGTCATGGCATATGAAGAAGGTCCCGAAGGGATGTATGAAGATGAAAGAAACTGTGGAAAATGTTTGTCTGAAATGTCTAAAATGGTAAAAGTTCTTTATGAGGAGAGGAAATCAAGGTTGCAAGGATAGAGCTCAAAAACTCCAAAAGGATATGGAGGAAAATGATGCAAACCTCCAAAGGGGAATGGAGGAAATGGTGACAACCCACCACCTTCACCTCCATCCTCATCCGCATCTTCATCATCATCTTCTTCTACTGCTACCCTTTCACAAACACCTCCAAATTCTCCAAAGAGACATGGTAAAACTTCTTTGTTAAAGCTTGACATAAAGTTTGAATTGCATATGTACAATGGAGAGGTAAATGTTGAGAAATTAGATAATTGGGTTTGTCAGATTGAAGTGTATTACAGGAAACAAAGAATTAAGGATGATGAGACCAAAATTTAGCTTGCTCCTTTATGTTGGAAAGTGCAACACTCATTTCGTGGGAGGAAAAAAATCAAGAGGACATGAAGAAAAGTGGTAAGGTTTTATCCTCTTGGAATTATTTTTTTGTTGCAATAGGAATACTATTTTATCCATTAGCATACATGAAAAAAGCTATCATGGATTGGAAAAACTTTAGGCAAGCTAAGGGTCAAAATGTGAAAATCTATACTCAAGAATTTAAGAAAAGAGCTCTAATTTTGGGTATAGATTTATCCTCTCAAGACACTCTACTCAAATAAATTGGAGGTTTGCATATTTATTTGAGACACACAAATCTCATGCTCAACCATACAAAAATTGATGAAGCTTATGTACAGGAAACTCATTTAGAAGCAAGAGGGAAGAATATTCCTCAAGAGGGAAGAAAAAATCCTTTCAAGGGTGAAGACAAAGGAAAGGGGAAATTCAAAGGAAAAGGGAAGAAGAATGCTTTAGTCAAGAAGGAGGGAGAAAAACTCACATGTAAACATTGTTTAAAAGAAGGCCATGATGAAGACCATTGTTGGAAACTTCATCATGAGATGAGACCCAAAAAGTTTAACAAAAAAGGGGAAAAAAATATTGTTGCCACTACACAACATGATTTAGGATCTGATTCTGGTGATGAAACAAATATCACAACCATGGGATTTAAAGGTAATGAATCTATTGAAATTACTAGTTATTCAAGTAGCCTAAATGAACTCAACATGAAAAAGAAAGAATAGAGCTTTTCCACATTATAGTCATTTCAAAACATACCAAGATAGATACTTTGCTTGATAGTGGATCACAAGAAAACTTTATTTCAGAGGACATTGTTAAGAAAATAAATTTGGAAACCACTCCTCACCCTAAAACTTATCCTTTAGGTTGGATATGTGACAATGCAAAATTGTATGGGACAAAAAGATGTAAACTAAGATTTTCCATCACTGCAAACTTTATAGATGAAGTAGAGCTTGATGTAATTCCACTTGACATTTGTGGTATTTTTTTTGAAAGCCAATATTTATATGATATGAGAGCCATATTTCATTGCCATGAGAACAAATACCATTTGTTTAAATATGGGATTGAGTACATTGTTAGAGAAAATAGAAAGAAGTTGAATTTATCACTTGTGAATGCTGAAAAAATGAAGAGGCTTGTTAATGCTAGTAATAATTTTGTACTCTTGATGATAAAACCAAAAGAGAATGTTCAAAATGAAGCCTCCCAAGGATGTTATGTAAGATTCAAATCTGATTTGATTTAGGTTGTTAACACCTATGATGATATGTATCAAGAACACAAAGGATTGCCTCCTAAAAGAGAAATCCAACATGAGATCCAATTGCAGCAAGATTGTCCTCTTCCAAACATTGGCATGTATGGGATGGCAGTCATGAAGAATGTAGAAATCCATAAAAAAATACAAGATTTGATTGATAAAGAGGTCATCAAACCAAGCACATCCCCATGTGGGTCTCCAATTGTTTTAGTACCAAATAACGATGGTACATGGAACACGTGTGTGGATTTCAGAGCCTTGAACACGATTATGGTAAAGAATCATTGCCCTCTTCCTTGAATTGATGATTTAGTTGATCAGTTAAAATATGTTACATATTTCACTAAGTTAGACTTGAGAAGTGGCTATCATTAGATTAGGATTTATGAAGGACAGGTATGGAAGACAACTTTCAAAACAAAGAAAGGTTTCTTTGAATGGTTGATTATGCCATTTTGGATTTATAATGTTCCTGCAACATTCATGAGAGTTATGAATGATGTCTTAAGACCTTTCCTTGATGACTTTGTGATTGTATACTTAGATGACATATTGATTTTCAACAAAACTCATGAATAACATGTCAGGCATGTTATTCAAGTCTTAGATGTCTTGAAGAAAGAAAATTTGTTTTTAAAGATGTCTAAATGTGAATTTGAAAAGATCTCATTAGTGTATTTGAGACATATTGTTGGAGGGGGTGAATTGAAGATAAATGCCTCAAAGGTCCAAGTAATTGTAGGTTGGCCTAAAACTAGTAATGTAATAGAGGTTAGGGCCTTTTTGGGAGCATCCCAATAATGGAGAAAGTTCATTTCTAACTCTTCATCAATTGCAACTCCATTACATGCCTTAACAAGTGTGAAACAAATTTTTGAATGTGGAGGCAAGTAGTAGAAAGCCTTCGATGCATTGAAAGAGAGAATAAATGCAAATTCAGTTCTTTCACTTCCTGATCTAAGATAGCCATTTGACATACAAAATGATGCAAGTGGCTATGCCATGGGAGTGGTCTTGATGCAACATGGTAAGCCCATTTGTTACCATTCTGAAACTTTTAATAGTGCAATAGTTAACTATCTGATATATGAAAAAGAATTGTATGCATTGGTGAAAAGTGTGAAAAAGTGGAAACATTATTTAATGGGAAAGGAAACTATAACTTACACTGATCATCAACCATTGAAATACTTGCAATCACAAACCAAGCTACAGTAGGCGAGGCATTTCAGATGGATGTGTTTCTTGTAGAAATTCCACTTGGTGATAAGGTATAAGAAAGGTATATACAACAAGGTTGTTGATATTATATCTAGAGATATTGTTAGTGCTTCAGTTGTTCTTAAGAATAATTCTATCATGCATGAGAGCTATGTTGAACAATATTCTTTAGATGGTGATTTTAAAGATGTATATGAAATTTTTTTCTCAAGGAAACCAAGTAGAGGAATTAGATTACCATGTTCATGATAAAATTTTGTATCATATTGACAAGCTATTCAGTCCACATGGTGAAAGAGTCAACATCATAAGGGAAGCACCTACTTCTCTGATTGTTGGCCATTTTGTTGTAGGCAAGACAGTGGCACAATTACGAAGGTATTTTTATTGGCCTCGTATGAATGGAAGTGTGTCACAATATATAAGAGGATGTTCTTTATGTGCTACCAATAAGCCTAGCAAAAAAAAGTTCGGATTGTATACTCTAGTTCCAGTTCCTTCCTGTCCTTGGGAAAGTTTTTCTATGGACTTTGTAGGAGGGTTGCCCATGTCTAAAAAGAATCATGATTATCTTTATGTTTTGGTGGATCATTTCAAAAATATGTGTATTTTTGTGCTTCTAAGAAGCAAATTATAGCTAACCAGACTACACAAATGTTCTTTTAAAGTGTATGGGTCCATTTTGGGTTACCCAAATCCATTACTTCTGATCAAGAATCTTGATTTGTCAAGGAATTTTGATCAAGTTTATGGGGACTCATTGACACCAAGTTGAAAAAGAGCACATAATTCCATCCACAAACCGATGGTTAGACATAAGTGGTGAACAAAATGGTATTACATCTTCTTCGTGGTTATTGCAGCAAACATCCTAAGCTTTGGGATGAACACTTACACTACATCCAATATGCTTATAGCCAGGCAAAATATTCATCGACTCAAACATATCCATTTGAGGCATGCTTTGGATACTTACCAAAATATCCTTTAGATTTTATATTTGGGAAAGATGTTGCTATTGATGGACATAGTGACATTGATAAGGCCAAGTGATTCATTGAACAAGTTCAGTTGGTGCATCAGATGGTTCAAGAGAAGTTGGAAAAGAGTCAAGCCAAATATAAGACAAGGCATGATAAGCATTGTTTTGACCACAATTTTCAGGTAGAAGATGAATTTTGGCTTTACATTAGCAAGGAGAGGTTTATAGGAGAAGGTAAAAGACTGAAACCAATAAGGTATGAACCTTTAAAGATTCTAGAAAAGATTGGTAATAATGCCTTCTGATTGGATTTGCTTTCATATATGCGAATGTATGTTGTATTTAATGTTGAGAATTTGATGTTATATGAGCCTCCTTTGATTGAAGATCAAGGAAAGCATGTTTAGATTCCTTCAATAGAATATTTCTATCCTAAATTTATTGAAGAATTGTAGCAGGACACTATCCTTGATAGAAAAATAAGAACTTCAAAAATAGGGAACGTGGAGTACCTTCATGTGAGACTCAAATGCACAAATACCAAGAAAAGCCAAATCGATTGAGATTTGAAGGGTCAGGGAATTGTATCATAATATGTTTGTTGACTAAAAATAGTATTTTGGAGGTCCAAAAGCTTCTAGTGGGGAGGCATGATCCAAGGGATCAGTAAAGTGCTCAAACTTCAAAGTGTTCAAAAGTGCTTGAAATCTGTACTAAAGCATAGATCTTAACGATCTGAATCTAACACAACTTGAATTGCTCAAAACCGATATCATATGCTCCCGGTGTTTTGTTTTGTTTATTTTCCCAAACAGGTAAAACAATTATAGGTTGGTTGTAGGACTGCTGACTGGGAAATCCATATGATCACTGGGAATGGTGACTGGGCAAGATGACTATACCTCATGGGTCAATGGAAGGGTTCTAAGTGGCCTCATGTGATTGGTTCATTTTTGAGAAGCATTTGATTGGTGGTTAGATTTTTTTATGTGGACCAATGGTGGGATGCCAAGTGGCACCATGGGGATCAAAAATTTTTGGTTAAAGCCTAACTACCACCGAGGGGATTCAAACTCAAGATCAAAAACCTAACATTCCAGTGCTTTACAAATCACGCCATGGGTGTTACTTATTAACTATTGTGGCACATTTTTATTTGAATACATTGCGTTGTAGTGTTGGGGGAAAAGGGCGGGGCTAAGCCCTGGCCCCTTGTCACCTTATAGCCCATGGAACCATAGGAAGTAGGAGATGATGGCTCATATTATCCTTGGCCCAAGGATTCAGCACCCATAGGTTATAACCACTAGACTAGAGTACCAACGGGCAAGGGCAGAAGGATGGGGACCAGCCCACGATCATGGTACGTAGCATGGGACCACAAAGGATCGAAGCGGAGTTTTGGAAACAAGCACACAATTTTAGGTATAAGCCTTAGGTCTTATTATGCTCCACATAACCACTTTCTGAAGCTTTGGGGGCTATGCTAATGGGGTCAAGTGGATAGCCCCATCCCCTGGGCACATGGCTCCATGTGGTCAATATTTTTAGTCATAGGCCTTATTGGGCATTTAAACAGAGAAACAAAATGCACCTGAACTGGCAGTAATCTCAATAAAACTACAGTAAATTAGTACTCAGCACAGCCTAAAAATGTGGAATTCATAGATCAGTTAGTAGCACAGTCAAGTTTGTAGAGTAGTTAGCAGAGAAAACTTGTAGAGAGTACAACTTCTTTTGTTTTTGGCAAAATTGAGCCCAACAAGAGCCCAGTTGGGGGTTTTTTACTATTCTAAACCCATTGGAGACATAATTTTTACATTCTAAACAATATAAATCCATGTAAACACAAATTTTAGCACTTAATGAAAGAGGCCCAACATTGGAAGTTGGACGAGGAGATGTAGCCTGGGAGAGGGGTGAACTCCTTTATCATTTTTGCTGACATGTGTTTCTGATATGGTATATATGTTTCTATTTTATGTTGTTAACTATGTTTAAAACCATTATTTTATGTGTTTTACAAAGTGATCCATTACCTAAAATACAAAAAATTTACTTGCAATTTTTTCCATCACTTTCAAGTTTTCATAATAGATCAACAAAGATATATTATTTTAGATGGAGGAAAAATATGAGAAAAATGGGATGAATGCAATGCAAATAAAAATGATGTACTATAATGAGACTCAATGGGACTCTAAATAGATTCCATGGATGCAAGGGTGACTCTTCTCTGATGCTCTAATCAAGGGTGACTCGATGCTGCTGCCACATAGGTGAAGCGAGAAGGGACCATAAAAACAAGAGTAAATAATGGTTACTCATGATGAAACTCAACACATATGTCAAGAAGTGCAAATAAAAAGTGGTACCAAAGTACATATGACTCATATGAAGAGATTCATTTTTGATGGGCAACAAAGTGAGACCTCATGGAAAAAATGGCTTCCTGGTGAAGTTCCAAATTACTAAAAACAGAGAGATATGTATTATAAGCTCAATGAGAGCTTTTCAATGATGTTGAAGGTTTGTCAAAACAAGCTACGATATGATTGTAATGGTCAATGGAAAAACTAGGGTTTTTCCTATAAAAGGGATTCTTTCCCCCAAATCCAATTCATTTGCATAGTGACCTATTGGGTAATTTAGAGAGGAGGAGAAGGTACTAAATATTAGCGAGCTTATAGCGGACAAACCAACCGTCAAATTTTGGATCTACAACTTTAAGGAAGGTGGCCTTACTTGTCTAAATATGCCCTTAATGCTTCATGGAAGGATGTTTTTTGGTGAATAATGAAGGTAATAAAAACGAGGGAATGAACTACAAGAGGAGGTCTAGAATCATCCCCGCCCACCAAGTCAAACATGGGGATTGAGTGGTAAGTATGACATCACATGGACTAGAATGTTTCAATGTATGGTATGAATCATCTACGATATGCAATGTGCATATGGCTCACTAGAGAGGTTGGTAGGATAAAATATCAAGGGAATGAAAGGATGATCGACCATACCTAGATATTTGGGGTCTAGGAGGAAAATTAAGTGAGAAGGTGGCTAGGGGTGACATCATGCCCCGAAGCATGAGATATTCCCCCCAAAATATGTGATGGAGGGGACTGATCAGGTAAGCAAAGGTGGGAATGGTGCCCCTAGTTGGATGAGTTTATGGAATATCATTGTGTTCCAAGTGATCTAATAAGGGATTCAAGCATTGGACCTTACTGGTACAAGAGTCTCTAGAGAAAAATGAGTAGATTTAGGGGCATATGTTCTCCCCTAATTTTGTGTGGATGGATGTAGCATGTTATGGACATGCTGAATTTATTTAGAATAGTGGACTCTAAACACATTTTCATGATGTGGTTCACCATTTGTTGTTTATGATTGTCTTCTTGTGGGAAGAATGTATGTTGGATGCAGTATGAGAAAGAAAATGGTGGATTACCAATCTCACTTGGCACTTCATATATTAATTGAATGGACTGAATTTCTGGTTTCACATACATGGTCTCACTATACCAAAGAGTGGCTTCGGATATAATGAATTGATGCTCAGAAATATGACATGGTGGTTGAACAACAACAATGTTTAAGGAAGTGGGTTGTTGATGTAATATGGAGGAATCATTAAGAGGATCATCCCTAGGGTGATCTAGAGTGTTATGGGACTCTAGAATTTCTTCAAAAAATGGAAGAGTAGTGGCACTAGAGTCGAGGCTACCAGATGGACTATGAGGGTTGGGGATAATTTCATCTCCTAGACTCTCAAACATGGATGTCCCTTTACCCAAACATTGTGTGGCAATGTACTGGCCACAAGGTGGATGTGGCTTGAATTCTTAGGTTCAAATTAAGGGGTGATGGAACCAATCATCATCATTGGAGATAGGTTTCAAATACACATCATCTTTTGTGGGAGATTGATGTGTTGTGTGTGGAGCATGATTGTTCAGAGGTCATTGTTTCAGCGGGATGTATACCCTAGGAAGTTTTGTACACCCCTCCACGCGGGGGGGTGCGGGGGGGCCGATCGCCCCCGACTGGGGGCTCCGAGGGCCAGCGGTCCCCCAGCGGGGGCTCGGGGGCAGCGCCCCCGAAGCTAAAAACAGATGTAAATTTGCCTTGTAAAAGTATAGTAATTTCTAGCCAATCTGAGCCGTTAATTAGGCGGATGATCTGACGGTAGAACTTATGTTTAGTTTAGGGTTTTTTGCCCTAGAAGGCAACCCCTCTCTTTGTATGAGGGCATTGTATTTGAGGCGGCAAGATAGATGTGTATTATGTGTGTGAGAAACAAAGAGGTGAGACTGTGAGAGAAGACAGAGGATATTACAGCGGATTTGTTGTAGGTTGTGTCTCTTCATTTTGCTGGATAATAGAAAGGAAGGACTGATTGTTCGGGGTGGACGTAGCCCAAACTGGGTAAATCACGTATATTTGTGTCTCTCTTGTTTTGTGCGTTTTTTCTGTGTTTATATTTCTACAATATTTTATGTGTTCCATTGCTCCGTAATATATAATATTCTAACAAGGATAAAGGGAAAATAATACAAAAAGAAAACAGACATTTAAGGAAATGGGCGTGATTGAATATTGAGCACTTTTTTTTTTATTATCAGAGTTGTCATTTTACCTGTTTCTTTTAACAATAGAAAGAAGTTCGCTCAATTTGTAATAATTCCAAATTTAAAGTCAGAGTTATTGATTTAAACAATGTATCCTACCAGGCTTCCATGGATCTAAAGATTTAGATTAACATAGGTTCTAAACTTTGCAGGGCGGGCAAAAACCCTAACTGACGGGAAATAAATTATTATTAATATCTATTTTATACACGAAGAGAATCCTTCCATTTATCGGAGGATAGAGCGGGCCAAGGGTGTGAGAAACTCTCACAAATTGAAACGTAGGTCGCAGGATCCCATCGCACGGTAAAAATGAGCTGAAAGAAGATCGTGGAGAAGGCTGCTAAGACGATCGACTGGGAGCGCATGTCAAAGCTCCTCATTTCGGACAATGCCTGCAGGGAGTTCTTCAACCTCCGCCGACCTTATGAAGAGGTTAAGTAAACTCTCGATACCAAGTTCAGCGAGGAACCACAACCAATTGATTGGGAATACTATAGAAAGGGTATAGGTTCTCGTCTAGTTGACATGTACAAAGAAGCATATGAAAGTGTTCAAATCCCAAAATATTTGAACAAAGTTACTCCTGAATATAAGCCAAAGTTGATGCACGGCTTAAGGAGGCAGAACAAAGATCTTTGCAAGAGTCAGAAAGGCCAGAGAAGGAAATTACTAAGATTCAGGAATTGAAGAAAAAAATCACCACCTTGACTGCGGATGAGTATTTTGCGCAGTATCCAGAGCTCAAAGCAAAGTTATGATGAAGAAATTAAAAATGATTACTGGGGATATTATCGGGAGACGAGTTTTAGTAGCATTCACTTGCAATAAATAATGTCACATTGGTGGCATTTAATATTCAGATTTTGTTTTCTCCCAGGTTTTAAAATTTGGGGGTAATTCCAAAGAATATTTAAACTTGACCATTGCTGCAAAGAATAAAGAAACTTATCTCGCCGTGGTAAAATTACTGGTTGATGCTGAACACAACATATATGGATCTAAAACTTGATGAAACTAGTTAAACAACAGCTTAATTTTAACTACTGCTGCAAATATTGAACAAATTTTACCAGAGGCGTCAATTGACCATTTTATTTATCAATAGAAAGGGATTTGCGCGTAATCAAGGTCTGTTAAAACTAATTCCAAATCGAAAGTCGAATTTAATAATTTACACATTAGACTCTCCCAAGTTTACATAGATTTAAGACTTAGATTAACACAGGCTCTAAAATTTGAAGGAAAATCCAGAATTATATTATATTTAATCAACCCTGTAAAGACCGAAGAAATTTATCTCGCAGGGCTCAAATTGTCCGCTCTCTGTTACCAATATAAAGGAATTCACCTCAAATGAAGCTAGACGATAAGATGTACGTACATGTTCAAAACCAGAGTGGGTTAGAGTATGTATGCTTTTGTAGATTTAGCAATCAAATGGCTGCACGGAGGTAGGTCCCTTGTCCCATAAACAAGAGAGTCTCACACACTTAAAAATGGATATTATTATTATTATTATTACAAGATCCCTGGTGCAAAAATCAAACTCTATGATTCCTGCCAAAGTAAGTGAGAAGGCTCGAATTCCACTGAGATCACGCCACAAGCGAACCCGTGACATTCCCATGGCCGACCAGGAATTCCCATGACATTCCCTAAGCGGTTTCCTCCTAAGGTAAAAAGACTACTGAGATCGTGTTTGTCTAGGATCGAACTCGAGAGGAAAATAATAGATACGCTCTGCTATGACTTTTGCTTTTTTTTTGTTCTAAGTAAGTCTATTCTATTATTCACATTAAAGGAGTACATTTACAACATGACGAGCAAAAAGAACTAGTTGTCCAGTAGGAAAGGCAGCATGGAATAGAGAAGTGTTCAAGAACAGAGAGGTTGAACCAGTCCATGTTTTGCAGTCCCGCGCAGGGGAACCAGAGGAGTACATTTTAGCTTCTCTGAGCTTAACCAGATTTACAAAACAAACACCCATGACCTCGACACAACAACATATACAAAAAATTATCAGAATTGACAAAATTCCCTCGCTATTGGGCCGCATAACCTGAAAAGAAGCTGCATTGCTTGGATTAGGCTTCAGGAACCTCATCCACAATCCTGCACCACCCAAAATCATCCAAGTCCTGAGCATGGACCTCCTCATTCGCGGTCGAACCCGGGGGCACAGGCTCCATCATTGCGTCATTGACGTTGTTGTCCGACGTCTCCATAGCTCTCACAGAACCTGCAATTGGCATCGAAATCGTTCCTTGGTCCTTCCAGCGAACACTGGATTTGCCCTCTTCTTGGGCTTCCTCGATAAAAAGCACAGATTCATGGGCACTGATCCGAGGATGGTTCAGGGAGCTGTTGAATGTGAAGATTGCAGAACCGAAGGAGGGCGAGGATGAGGAACCTGGAGAGCTAGGTTCAAGAAATTGGCTGGGCCTCAGAATGCTCTCTCTTCCGTTGCGAGTGCTATGGTGCTGACGAGAAGTAGCATCATCAAAAGAAGGGTGAGAAGGCGCACCCCGGGAGGTGCCTCTGCGGCTGAGCATTCTTTGGCAGAGCTGAGGCATGACTGCACAACAGAAAAGAACACCTTTGCGAATTGCAGAATAGACCACTGAAGAGATATGTCTAAGACCATACACACAAACTAACGGATGGGAGCCCAAAACAGCCGCGGGAGTCGGGGAAATAGACAGAGGCTTCAAGCTCGCTGAGCCAGAGCCCCGCCCATACAACACAATAAACAACAGAGTAAACCCATGGCGGGGTCTGATTATAATGCGCCTTCCCCTGCCTCGAGATGCTCCCGCCATAACTGTGGCATTCATGGGAGCCGAGATCCAAAGCCAGACATCACGTGTGGAGGTGAACGGTGCATTAATGCCTCCCTTATGTGTTCCTTTAAACTAGTTTATGCCCACTTGCTTGTGACCCTCCCTCCACATGGAGTCGGCTTCGATGTACAAGGCTGGCATGTGGCAGCTTTTCACAGCCCACTCCAGTCCCATCACCATGAATGCGTCATTATACACCCGCATCCAGGGGGAAACATCTTTTTGGACCAGAAGTTCGCATTCCTGTTCGTGATCATGATTCGATATTATGTCTAGAGTCCCTGTGATAAGAGTATGTTCATTTTCCACACCCAAATTGGCCAGGAGGTTAGCGACCTTGTTGCCTTCCCTCTTAATATGATTGAAGATGATGGCCCTGTTGTTGAGAAGCGCTTGTTCTATGGCCTCCAGTCTAGCCTCGAGTCTCCAACTAGTGGCTATTTTCCTCGCCTGAGATCCATTTAGGAGTTTCTTGGCCATGTTAATTAGGATCAAGGAGTCACCTTCAACCTCCAGGGGTTGGAAGTTGTGTTTCCATGAGAGGAGGAGACCTTGCCATAGACCCTCCAACTCAGCCGAGTTATTGGTGTCCCATCCTATGTTTCCAAAGTAAACCAGAAGAGGCAAGCCTGTGTGATTTCTGAATATTCCGCCGAATCCTGCTTTTCCAGGGTTTCCCTTTGAGGCTCCATCAAAGTTGAGCTTGAAGGTGTGCTTTGGAGGAGCTGTCTAGGAGTCCTTTTTTATGTTGATGCTTTTAAAGGGGGCTTTATTGTGAGATTCCTGAGGGAGTTGCATGTTCCAGTTAGCCCAGATGGCCTTCTCATTATATAGAGTGGGAAGGTCATCCTGAGTCCAGGAGTGGAGCATCAGAGTCTCTTTGAGGTTCATATATAACTTACTCCAGATGATTTCTAATGGAGAACTTTGATCTTTGAATATGCGCTTGTTCCTTTCTTTCCATATGCCCCAGAGGAGGAGCCCGGGAATCATCTTCCATAAATGGTTGAGAATTTCATTTTTGTAGGGATTCTTTTGCCAATGACGTAAGGAGTTTGTGATATCGTCCATAATTCTGCATCTTCTTTGACATCTGAAGCTTGCCTTCTCCCACAAATGATTGGCTAAGGGGCATGAGTCCAGAAGGTGCTGGAGAGTTTCTTCCTGGGATTTACAATTGACACAAATAGAAGGGCCATGGTAGTTTCTTCGTCTTAGCTTATCCCAGGTGAGTATTTTCTGATGCTCGACTAGCCAGAGGAAAAAGGAGACTTTGGGCCAGGGGCCTGAATCCCATATTCTACTCCAAATGGGATCAGGGGGCGAAGGATCTGTGCATATAATTTTGTAGGCCTCTAAGGTGGAAAAGGTTTCTTTAGGCCTGTAACCCCATCGAAGAATGTCCCGCCTTCATAGTATCTTATACATCATTTTTGAAGCTCCCTTTCCAGATCTTTTATAAAAAGGTGATCCGCATTCCTGATTAGCCAGTCACCTTGCTTCCATTTTCTATAACCTTGCACTGTCTCCTGAGTCCAAAGCTTCCAAATCTTTTCCTGTTGTTGTTCCTCCCCAATGTAGCTTGGAAGCGGGTTTAGAGTGCAGTTGCACTGTGGCATTTGGTTCCAGGCATCCGTCCAGAATCGAGTTGTTCTACCATTTCTTACTTCCCAAAAACTATGTTGTTGAATCAACAAGAAGTGTTGCTTGGCAGCATTCCATATGAGTGAACCTTTTGCATTGGGAGTGAATCTGATGGGCTCCTCATGAGGTCTATGATTGGCATATTTGGCAGTCCAAATGGCAGCCCAAGGCTTTTCAGGGGAAGAGAGCCATTGCCACCAGATTTTGGCGCACATGATAGCATTGCTATGATTGGGATCCCTTAGGCCAATGCCACCTTTTTCTTTAGGCATGCAAGCTGTGGTCCATTTTACCAGAGCCCATTTGCGGTTTGTAGCTGAATTTCCCCAGAGGAAGCTACGCTATAGATCCCTTATTGTTTTAATTACCCACTTAGGCGCTGCAAGGATTGAGAATAAATAAAGTGGCATTGCTTGTAACACAGCTTTTATGAGCACCACACGACTTGCAATGTTCATCGTTCTGTGCATCCAAAGGTTGAGACGGGATTCAAGCTTCTCAATGAGGATGCGCCAGGAGGAGTGCTTAATGGCCGAATCAATAAGGGGGGCTCCAAGGTACTTGGAAGAGAGAGTGTCTATGGGAAAACCCAATATCCTAGCTACAGCATGCTTCATGACAGGGGGGGTGTGAAAGAAAAAGATCTGTGATTTGGCATTATTGATGTTGGTTCCTGAGGCCTCAGAGAAGTCATTGAGAAGGGATTTAAAGCGGGAGGCTTCCTGGACTGATGGGTAACCAAAAAGCATGTTGTCATCAACAAACTACTGATGAGTTATAGCTGGGGAGCGGTAAATGGGGAGACCTTTGAGCTGCTGGGTGAGGAGGGCCTGTTTAATGTGACGTCCCAGGCCTTCTGCCATTAACACAAAGAGGAAGGGGGAGAGAGGGTCGTCGTGCCTAATTCTTCGAGAGGGACTGAAAGGACAGGAGGGGATGCCGTTCACAAGAATGGAAAAGAAGGATGAGGAGATAAGACTCATAATCCAACGAACCCACATAGGAGAGAATCCAAAAGCATTTAACATTTTTTGAATGTATGTCCAACTGAGCTTATCAAAGGCTTTTGAAAGATCAAGATTTAGTATCATACCTGCCTGTTTGGAGTGCTTAAGGGAGTGTATGATTTCATGCGTGAGGATAATGCCATCCAAGATCTGTCTCCCTTCCACATATCCAGATTATTCAGGCGAGATGAGCAGGGGCAAAAGTGGCTTTAACCTGTTGGCGATGACTTTAGAGATCACTTTGTAAATAACATTGCAGAGAGCAATTGGGTGGAATTTATCCGGAGTGTTGGATTTCTCCTCTTTTGGAATGAGTGCATTGAAAGTTGAGTTGAGAGAAGGTAACAGCCAATGAAGAGCTCTCGATTCCTCCACCACTTGCCAGACCTCAACTTTTATCAACTCCCAGAAGGTGTGGAAGAAGATGGTAGTGAAGCCATCTGGGCCAGGGGCTTTGCCCTCCTTGAGTTGGAACATAGCTACATCCACCTCCTGGGTCAGGATAGGGCATAGAAGAACCTCATTGTGTTCCTCAGTGATAATTTTTGGCACATTTTGGGTGATTTTTTCTATAGCAGGTCGCCTATCTGCAAGGGGCTCTTGATGAACTTGTCTGAAATGTCTTAGGAACTCCTCCTCGATTTCTTCATGCTTTTCCACTCTTACCCATCCTTGCTTCTATATGAAAGAGATATTGTTGTGCATTCTTCTTTGAACAGTGGTTCGGTGAAAGAATTTAGTGTTCCTTTCTCCCTCTTTCATCCATCTAATCCTGGATTTCTACTTCCATAATATCTCCTCCTGCTTTCTCCTCTCCTCCAGTTGATTGTGAATGCGCTGCTCCTGTTCCAGGGTCCTTTCAGTGTGTCCCCCTGTGATTATTTGTTGCTGGAGATCTGCCATTTCCTTGTTTAGGCCTTGTTGCGCCTTAAAGATATTTCCAAATGTCTCTTGATTCCAGCGCTTTAATTGGGATTTTAGATGCTTGAGTTTCTGTTGGAACTGAAACATTTTGGATCCCTCTGGTGGTAGGAAGGTGTTCCAAGTAGATCTGATGAAGTCCTTGAAAGAAGGGTGGGTGAGTTAGAACTCTTCGAAGCAGAAGGGCCGTTTGGTGGCATTGCCTGGTCTTTGCCACTGGAGGGAGATAGGCTAGTGATCTGAGCCGGAATGAGGGAGAATTGCTACCGCTATGTCTCCTCCCAAATGAACCGAGTTATCAGATATGAGAAATCTGTCTAGTTTAGAAGTTATTTGGTGCTTCCCTGCTCTGCGATTGCTCCATGTATGCGTGCCGTTACAAAATTGCAGGTCGATTAGAGAATTGTTTTGGATGAAATCTTTGAAGTGGCCATTTTCCTGTTCCAACTTGCTTCTCCACCCTAGCTTTTCCTCCAGCTTGGTGATCATGTTGAAGTCCTCTCCAATGATCCAAAGAGGATGCATTCTGTTAAGATTCAGATCTTCTATTGTGTTAAGTAGAGCTATTTTGTTCCCTGCTTCCTGCGGGAAGTAAACATTGGTAAGGTGTCCATGTATATTAGTGCCTATAATGTGGAAGGTGGCCTGGATGATGTGGTGAGATGCATGAAAGTCGGAGAGAGTTAGCGCTTGCGTATTCCAAGCAATGGCTAGCCCGCCTAATGCGCCTGAGGCATCCACTGCCACTGATTGACAGCCTGGCCACGCTCTAGAAAGGATGCTTCATAGAGTGCTGCTATTACACTTTGTTTCTTGAAGAAAGCATATTTGCGGCTTCTCCATCTTTATCATGTTTTTTAATATTCTTAGTTTCCCTAGGCTATTGAGCCCCCTTAAATTCCATGAAGTAAGCTTCATGATTCACTATTGATAGAGGGTTTGTAGTACTTTGTCAATTTTGCATACCTGCCTGAGTCCACCAGGATTTTCCCTACTCCAATTGTCCGTTGGAGATCCATTCTTCTCCCCCTCTTTTTGGAATATTTTGGGGGGAGACCACCATCCCAATAACTGCCCGGCTGGATGCCTAGTTGTTTCTGCTGATAAGCCCTCGAAATGACAACTTCCAGTTTGTTGAGTTGAAGCTTTGGATTTTATCATAATCCTTCTTTTTGCATGCTAGTTCAAGCTCAAGAATGTCTAGTCCTTCCATATCTATACTTTATGGTTCTTCATCCATCTGTTGCACCTGACTATTTTCTGCTAAAGATATATCTAAGCTCAGGGGTTGGTCTGGAGTACTGTCAACTTCCATATCATTTACTTTCCCATTAGGCCCCTTATGCCTCTCCTTAGGGATTTCCTTATCACCCTTGGAGGAATGTGAAGCGGGGGGAGAACCAGAGGGAGGAGGTTGTGCAGAGGAGGCATGGAGCTGGGCTTTGTGTTCAAGGGTTGCTCTTCAGAGGCTTTAGCAAGAATTTCAAAACTATTGCTCGTAGAAGGGAAAGAAGCAGAATCTTGCTGGGGTTTTTTCCCGGTAGAAGGTTTTTTGTGCGCTCGTTTGCGGCTGGGAACTTTGGCGAAGCCATCTTGGGTCGGCATGTCAGATGGGTCGGAGGCATTGGCCTTGGCATTTAGCGGACAGTCCCTAAAGAGATGCCCGTGAGCATGACATTTACGGTAGCGAAAAGGTACATGTTCATAATCCAAGGGTTGAATCCATTCATAATCATCATGAAAAAGACTTACCGAGTCCGGCAGGGCTTTGTCCAGGCGCATGAAGACACAAATGCAGGCATAGGATGTGTATCTGCGAAGCTTCGTCTCTTCCGCTGCTTTTATGTATTCCCCTAGTCCATTGCCAATGTCTTTGAGTAGGCCTTCATCCCAATATTCCTCTAGAAGCGAGTACATTCTGATCCACACTGGAGCCCAGGTGAGGTCTTCCTTGTCCGGGTTAAATCTTGCTACCCAATCCCTTAGATATAGTCCTGCTGAGTTGAAAAAGTATGGCCCCTCATCCATGATTCTTTACTTGTCTTCTAGGCATAAGAAGATCACAGTAAAGAACCCTTTCGGTCCTAGCTGCAATGTGACATGGCCCTTGGGTTTCCATTTAGCAGCGATCCAGCCATACAGGGCTTTTTCTGTCGGCCAGAATCCTATAAATTTCCCAATGAGTGCATGATCCTTCATGTATTGGATTTGTTCATTGATCTTCTGGCTGGGTAATTCTATCATGGGCCTTTCAGCTGCTATTGGTTTGCAAGTTTTCGAGGTGACCTTGGGCATTTCCTCTGGCTTGTCTTTTCTTTCTGGTGTTTCACTACTCTTGTCTGTCTAATTGGTCGCCGTGTTGGGCTTGCTCTGCTGTGAGATCTCACTAATATTCACTTCTTCATGAACCAACCAAAAGACTACAGACCCCGAATGCCCTGGCGGCGCGAAGTTGGCCTTGGGGGAGGGCATTGATGCCCCCCCTGGGGGGTGTCCATGTTCTCTGTTGTTATGCCTGTGGTACTCTGTCGAAACCCAGAAGTCAGGCCCTCAGTGGATGCTATAACGAGTTAGTCTGCGCCGTCTCAGAAAGTCACCAGAACCCTAGATGCAGAGCTCCGCCAGCACACTTCTTCTTACTGTAATTTATTATTTTTGCTATGACTTTTGCTTTGGGCTGCACCAGATTATTCTATTATCAGAGCCACAAAGAAAAAAGCAATGACCAAAATGTTTTGTACAAGTATTATTTAACCTAATTCTATTATCAGAGCCACAAAGAAAAAAACAATGACCAAAATGTTTTGTATGAGTATTATTTAAAATAAAGGAAAACACAACGTCAAACACTATAAAATTAAAATATTGAATTTATTTATTATTTAACAAAAAAAATGTTAATTTTTTTTAAAGGAAGATATTATGGAATGGATCATTTGATCGTATATTTCTGTAAGTGGTTTGCATCTTCAAATGGAGTCTTCTAACAAGGTTGAGGAATTGCCCGGATGGTTAAAAGTGGCTCTAACAAGGTTGAGGAATTGCCTCGACGGTTAAAAGTGGTTGGAATCTGGGTAATTTTTTTTTTCAAAAAATCTTTTTGAATTAGTGTTTGAATCGTGTTTTTAATGATGGAAATGGATTCAGCACCATCAAAAACGTCCAAGACACCTAAAATTTTAAAATTTAACAACTTTAACTTAGATTTACAAAAAACCTTGCCAAATTTTCTTTAAATATGACCAGAATTTCCATAACCTTCCTGCCAACTCCTCCGCCTCATTAGACTATGTGTCTTCAAATTAGTAAAAGTCTCAAACTGAATGCTCATCTAAATTCTCATAAAAAAACTATAATTAAATTTTAACTATATTATCTTAATATAGTTAATCTAAATAAAAAAATTATTTTTTCTATAACTTATAATTTAAATATATTTATATTTAATAAATTAAACTACTAAAAATATTAATTTATTTTAATTTTAATTTTCTCATTATATTACAAAATACATTATAAAAATCAAGGAAAAACAATGTTATTAATAATAATATTATATATTCATATAAGGTTAATCGGAAAGAATAATATATAAAATCATTCTATTTTTAATTTAATTTAGATAATGGTTTAGAAATTGTGATTGAAAAAATGTTAAAAACTTACAATCAAATTTAAATATCATTTATGTATCAAATTATATAAGATAATATTATGATTTTTTTAATATTATATTAAATATTTTTATATTAAATAAATTGTATTGATAAAAAATAAATATATTCATTTAATATCATTTTGGATTCAAATACATTAAGTATATATTTATCTTATGACCATTTCCATGATACTTAAAATTTATCATATTAATTTATTTTTCAATTTTAAATATTTTTAAAATATAGTAAATTTAAATAAAAAATGTTTTTTCTAACTTATATTTTAAATATTTTATAATAATAAATTACAATAATAATACAAAATTATTAATCTATTTTTAATTTTAAATACTTCTCAATTATATTACGAAATATATTCATAAAAATTAAAGAAAACATTTTTTTTAATACAATATTATATATCTCATATAAGGTTAATTTGAAAAAGAAATAGTATATAAAACCCTTTCTCTTGGAAAATGTATATATATTTTCATATTTAATTTTAGATAATGGTTTAGAAATTGTAATGGAAGCATGACATAAAAACCTAAAATCAAATTTGGAGATTCATAAAGCTTTTTAAGATAGGAATTCCAATGGTGTAAAACAATTTTATTATTATCTTTAGTTTTCTAGTTAGAATCTCCTTCCAAAATTTCTTCGAAGCTACCATAGAAAGGTGTAAGAAATTCTCCTGTCTTTTACGAATATTGTTACTTCTAAGTTTAAAGAAAAAATGTGGTGTGAGAAAGATTTAGCAGGTAAAAGTAAATGAAGATATTATAAGGAGATCATCAACCCCACCCTAGAAGATCAAATTGTCTTTTACGAATATTGTTACTTCTAAGTTTAAAGAAAAAATGTGATGTGAGAAAGATTTAGTAGGTAAAAGAAAATTAAGATATTATAAGGAGATCATCAACCTCACCCTAGAAGATCAAAAGTATCTCTCTGTTTTAACTTGCTCAAAGAAGAAAATTAATATAGTCAAGATTAGAACGAACTCTCATGAGCTCCATAGTGAAACGGGTCGTTGGGCAATTCCTAAAACACCATGGATGGAAAGGTTCTGCCATCTCTGTGAGAATACGAACATTGAGGATGAAAATCACTTCCTCTTAGAGTGCTTTGGGTACAACCACATTAGATCTCAGTTTCAAAATCTTTGTTACAATACTGACCTTCCTAGCCTTTTATGTTGTCAAAATTACAATAAGCTCCGTAGGCTTCTCTCCAAGCTTTTTGAGCATAGGAATAAAATCTTAAATCAAACTAAATAATTCACTTCTTTAGGTCCAGTAGGCCAAAGTTTGGTCTCAGTGGACGTTAACCACCACCATCATCATCATCATGGTTTTTTTTAAATATTATATTTTAAATAATTTTAATTTAATAAATTGTATTGATAGAAAAAAAAATATATCCTATTTAATTTAATTTTAATTTTTAATTGTTTTCTGCTTTCAAATATAGTTAAAAATCATATAAATATATATTATATATATATTCCTAATTAAATTTTGAATTTTTTATATTTAATAAATTATAACTAATAAGAAATATTAATTTATTTTTAATTCTAGATATTTCTCAATTATATTAAATCGAATTTGTTTTGTTGCTTTGTGGACTTTAGAAAGGCTTTTGGTACGGTTCCTAAAAACAACCTTTGGAATAGATTAGAAGAGCTAAAGGTTCCTTTCGAGTTGAGAGTTGTCGCTATAAGGTTATACGAGAATGTAATTGACAAGCTAAAAAGCAATGAGGGGTGGTCTAAAGATATTAAACGTAATATCGGAGTTAAACAAGGTTGCCCCCTCTCCCTTACCCTATTTGGCATTTACATCAACAATCTTGAAGGGTATTTAGAGGAAGCAGGATATGTTGGCACAATCTTAGCTGGGATAGTCATCATCTTTCTTCTCTATGCTGACAATATTGTTCTTCTCGCAAGGTGCCCATCTGATCTTGATAAGCAACTTAGGCTTCTTAAGGATTTTTGCTCTACCGTGGGTATGATTGTTAACACTGACAAAACAAAAGTTATGATTATCAAATCCAAGAAGGACACTTATGCTAATTTTATGTATGACAATAATAACTTGGAGGAAGTTTATTCTTACAAGTACCTAGGAATTGATATTCATCACAAGCTCAACCGGAACTATAGCATTGAGAAAAGGATTAATGGGGGATGGAAAGCTTATTTTAGTCATGAAAATAATTGTAAAATGACAAACCTCGTAATGTGGGATAAAATGAAGTTCCTCTTTGAAACTTTAGTCACTCTTATTATCTTATATGGATGTGAGGTCTGGGGTTGCAGCATCTCTAGAGAATCCTGGAGAAAGATTGAGAAAATCCAGAAGCGTTTTATAACGTATAACCTGAAAATTAAAAGCAATACACCCTATCCTATTCTCCTTATAGAAGTAAGTCTTTCCCCTATCGAGAGCCTAGCTATGACTAAGCTTCTGGTCTACAAACACAAACTCAATAACATAGGAGACCATAGACTTCCTAAGCTAGCTTTAAATTCCAGCCAAAACCACCTAAGGCTCAAGCGAGGGTGGTATAAAGACATGAGGGCCTTGTTAAACCATTGGGAGATCAACGAGAATGATGCATTGCAAAACATTATTAACATTAAAAATATTGTTACTTCTAAGTTCAAAGAAAAATGTGGTGTGAGAAAGATTTAATAGCTAAAAGAAAATTAAGTTATTATAAGAAGGTCATCAACCTTTTTCATACAACCAAATGGAATGCTTAATGCATATACTATGTAACTTTTTATTTTAATAAAAAGTTCGATTTTTTCTTTGGAAAAAATAAGGTCATCAACCCCATGCTAGAAGATCAAAAGTATCTCTCTGTTTTAACTAGCTCAAAGGAGAAAATTAATATAGCGAAGATTAGAACGAACTCTCATGAGCTCCATAGTGAAACAGGTAGTTGGGCAGTTCCTAAAACACCATGGATGGAAAGGATCTGCCATCTCTGTGAGAACAGGAACATTGAGGATGAAAACCACTTCCCCTTAGAGTGCCCCGTGTACAATCACATTAGATCTCAGTTTCATAATCTCTATCGCAACAATGACCTTCCTAGCCTTTTACGATGTCAAAATTATAGTGAGCTCGAGAGGCTTCTCTCCAAGCTTTTTGAGCATAGGAATAAAATATTAAATCAAACTAAATAATTTGTTTCTTTAGGTTCCATAAACCAAAATTTGGTCTCAGTGAACATTAACCATCATCATCATCAACAAAATGCATTTATAAAAATTAAAATGAAAGAAAACAAATATTTAAATACAATATTATATATTTCATATAAAATTATTTTTAATTTTAGATACTTCTCAATTA
>APFE031276199.1:0-13385 GCA_000404065.3 Pinus taeda | reverse complement strand
AAAATATTAATAGGAGTTGTCTTTAAGACGATTTTTTGGAAGCTTTTATGGTGGCTTTTTCTGGTGTAATTTTTGTAAAATACTGCAAGAATTTATTGAAATCACAGGCTTGAAGGGTAATTGTAACACCCCAAAAATAACATTTAAAAATTACTAGGAACTACCAAGTAACTCTTCAATAGATGTTTAATTTAATTTTAAGTGTTTTGATGTTGACATTAAATGATTGAGGCTAGCAAGCCAGGAAACATTTACCATGGTTAGTTTGTGATTACTTGAATTATTTGTAACTTTACTTTAACATAATGAAATTGTTTTGTTTTAGTTAAACCGTCTACCTAAAGAGGAAAATATAGAGAGGGGAGGAGCATAGAAAATCCCATCCTAGTGCTGGGTGAAATAAACGAGTTGGAGGGTTGCTCCATATAGTTAGAACATAGAGTACTAAGATGGAGGATGGAGGCTAGACAGGAGTCCTGAGGCCCAGTACATATAGTCAGAATAGAGAACAAAGAGTATTAAGATGGAGGATGGAAGTTGGACAAGAGTCCTGAGGCCTCCATATAGTTAGAACAGAGAGTACTAAGATGGAGGATGGAGGCTAGACAGGAGTCCTGAGGCCCAGTACATATAGTCAGAATAGAGAACAAAGAGTATTAAGATGGAGGATGGAAGCTGGACAAGAGTCCTGAGGCCCAGTACATACAGTCAGAACAAAGAGTACTGAGATGGAGGATGGAGGTTGGACAAGAGTCTTGCGGCCCATAGTACTGATTGTAATTGGATATAATCAGCACAGGTAGAAAGTGATCAGGGGGAGTTTGGACGTGATTGCCAGACTCGTGGCAAGGAGGAAAGACTTTCTAAAAAGTGTTATTATTTCATTCTCGTTGTTTATAGGATAACAATAGGTAAGTAAGATGAGGAACTACCAAGACTTAGTACTCGACTGTGTGTTTTTCTCTAGATTGTCAGAGTCTTAAATTGTGTGATATAGAATGTTATTTAAGATAAAGGAGTAATATTGTTTAAAGTTGCTAGAATACAAAGGTTATCATTAATTTGTAGGGTAGATTAATGACAA
This sequence comes from Pinus taeda, assembly GCA_000404065.3. Lineage (NCBI taxonomy): Eukaryota > Viridiplantae > Streptophyta > Pinopsida > Pinales > Pinaceae > Pinus > Pinus taeda. Next base: position 12,301 of record APFE031276199.1, on the reverse strand, counting down.
AATAGAGGGTTTACTGTTATGTAAAAATCTTGAAATATATAATGGCCAGTGAAGCTGACATAAATGAAATCATCCCATTACAAACATGAAATATTTTCTAACTCCTATTGTTAGATATAACTAACCGTGAAACAAAGGAACTATAAAGATCCTCAGACAGACTCCAGAATAAACATGACATTCTTTAACAAACAGTTAAAAGAAGGAGTTCCAGAGTTAAGTAAAGATTAAATTCATGATGGTAGAACCCTCGATTAATTCCCTTTCACAAAATCCTACATATTAAATAAATACAGGTCATAGACTCCAAAATAATCATAGACATTCGTCAACAAGCAGTTAAAAGGAGGAGTTCCAGAGTTAAGTAAAGATTAAATTCCTGATGGTAGAAACCCTCGGTTAATTCCTTTTCACAAAATCCTGGGTATTAAATAAATACAGGTAACAACAATGAACTACTAGAAATAAAATGGATGGGGCCTTTTATCCTGGGTATTGCTAGAAATAAAATGGATGGGGCCTTTTATCCTAAATACAGGTAACAACAGTGAGCTACTAGAAATAAAATGGATGGGACCTTTTATCCAAACATATATACTATTGAAAAATGTGCAACAAGAAATGTTAAATTTAGAATGTGTTAAAAATAGACCTGCTAAAAATAACATGTCTAAAAATAGCAGTTTGACCAGTGAGGCCATTGGCCACATTGGGTGAGAGGTGAAATTGCTAAAAATAGAAAGTTCTAAAAAATGCATTTCTGGGTCCCTTCCTATTTATCGCAGTCCCTAGTCTATCTATAGGAAGTAAAATTAATTTTGATTTTAATAGTTGGAAATATTAATTAATTAATTCAATTGAGTTAATTAGTTAAGGAAATTTGAATTTGAAGTCTTTGTGAGCATGCACATGAGTTGTCTCACAGATTGAGAGAATAAGTATGGGTTCTATAATGAGAGAATCAGTTGACTTAGTTCTAACTAGTCAAGTCCAGTTAGATTATTTTAACAAGTTGTTAAAATAATAAACTATAGTTTGTTAATGCTTGCATGCATGTGACAACTATTATTTTAGATAACTGAGGATTCACTCATGGATAACTGTTGCATGTCAGTTTTGTCAGAGACCCAGTTGGGATCAAATGTGGAACAATGTACTATCAGATGCTTGACTATTTCTAGTAAGTAGTTTATGCATGATTGAGGAATTAGTGTCCTCAAGGATTGCGTAGTTGGACCTACGGTTGACTTGGTACGTTTGGAATTAATTGCATATGCTTTTGCTATTATTTCCTAAGAAAACTATGCAAGGAAATAGTGATTGGACCATAGGTAAAGCCTTTATATACAGGGCTTGGTTGGTTCATGAGATATGTCTTCATATCTTCATAGTTTATTGAGAACTGGATAGCTTGAAAGCTTATTCTTTTTATATTGTGAAGAGGATTTCCACTTGATTGATAATACATGGTTGGGGTTTTATGCTGGTGCTTTCCCTTGGATATATCTTGTGTTATGTGTGATTATTTCTCTTGATCAATTATGCATGTTTCTACTTGATGTTGCTCGTGAATTCGATTATGCTTCTGCTTAATGTTATGTAGAAGTAGAACAAGTATCATGCTTTAGGACATTGCATATATTGGTTTGTTCTATAGTTGAAATTTCTACATATAATGTATGCCAAATATATATACACATACATAATGTATGCACGCAATTAAGATCTCAAAACTTGAATTCTGTAATATTCAAACAAAAAGATACAACATATCATATTAACAATACACATTAATAGCAAGTCTGCATAATTTAACAGTTCTGAGCATCTAAAGAACAATATTAAATACTATCCGACAGTGGAGAAACCACTTTTGGCGCTCAAATAAGTTAATGAAGAACTCATTCATTCTCTCTTTGAACCCCAAAACCAATTTCAGAATCCGTTGTAAGGGAATGCATTAAAAATTTATACTAAAAACATGATTCGATAGCTGATGAGCCTCATCATTGTTTAATTATATGGGCCTTAAGTCCTTAATTCACCTCTTAGCTTAGTCAAACCAACTATTCTCGCAATTTATTGCATACTTTTGAGTATATTTTGTTTATGAGATGAGTTAGAGTTGGATATTTTGCTTTGTGGTCTAAAGTGCATGTAATGCAGGAATAAAGGATAAAAGTGAGGAAAAATGTAGGCATAAAGGATAAAAGCAAGGAACTATGGCAAAGACCTTGGTCAAAACTCGAATGGGATAAGGGAGAGTAATTATAGGAGGTAAATCCTCCTCATTTATTACCCCTCCATTCGAATATTCCTCCATCATCGGAGTGCAAACAAACATCACTTTGAAGACTAGAAGATAGCTGAGCAAGTGAAAATGATAGAAACCAGTTTATCAGATGTATAAGTAGAGAGGCCTAGGACCTCATTAGGATTCAAACTTCTATTGTAAAAACTCTATTTCATTTTTGAGCTGCAAGACTTGTGACAAGTTGTTCTGTAATCCATGGTTTTCATAATGAGAATGAGTTTTGTTTTAAGCCAGCTTTGAGTTATCTCTGAGGGCTGAAGCTCTTGGGTTAGGGCCCGACTCGAGCAGCCAAAGATCCTCTTCGTTGTATATATCTGTTAGGATAGATTTATGTTCATTGGTTTAAATAGATTAATGGTTTTTCATTGTTTATCTACTTAATAGCTTTCTGGTTCTGTTTATTTGCTTGAGTAGCTTCCTGGTTCTATTCATTTGCTTAAGTAGAATTCATGGTTTTTCTGGTTATTTGCTTAGGTAGATGCATTTTCATTACAGTAGCGTAGAGTAGGTCGGTTGTGTTGTAGTTTACTTCCAATTGTGCCTTCTTTCAGTTACAGGTTAGTTAGAGGAAAAATATCACTATCAGGTTGTGCGTAGGTGTCTCGGCCTCATCTCCTTCCTCTGGGACCATGACTTGAGGAAGATACCTTTTAGCAGCCCCAAAAACACAGGTCTTTGGTTCTCACATGGGCTATGGAGTTCATTGTTTAATGCAGTTATTTGTTCACCCACACTAGTTTTTTCTGTCATTTTCATTTGAAACCGCCTCTAGCACTTCACTCATGCATCGCTTCCTCATTGTCCGATCACCAACAAACCTTCACAATCACCGTCTGATTCACTATTTTCTCCAAATGCTGCCTCGCGTGAAGTCTTCCACTCACTTTATGAGCTTTAATATCCATCATTGATCTGTCCCTTGATCCAATGTCTAGCGCGTCACCCAATCACTTTATGCACTTTAAGTCCCCACTGTCGATCTGCCTTGCCTAATTCGACGACTATCGCTTCACTCGATCGCCAACTAGCTCAGGCGATCTCCACTGTTGATCGTCCCTGCCTGATCTAATGACCATCGCGCAATCTCACGCAGATTAGTGCACAAAAGTTATCTGCTCAAGAGCATGTGATAAAAGTGGTTTTCTTGTGCTACGTGTCACGTAGTAAGGCTAATCATGTGAAATTTCGAAATAATGCTTATAGCTTAAAGGGTACGCGAGAAACTACTTACCGCCTTAGAAACCCACTCCCTCATTTCCGCATGTTTCTTTTTCCCACAATATGATCTCCGCCGTCCATATCTTGACTTCACCCACACGATAAGATCTCAGTTGTTCATCACTCCTATTAGCCTTGTCCATCCACCTCTTGACATCACCCGCGCGATTAGATATCAGCCATTCATCTCTTTTTAACCTCGTTCGTCCATCCACTCACCTAATCCCTCCCTATAAGATATCCATTGTTCTTGTTAGTTAACCTTGTTTGCTCATCTATCTACGTAACCTCCTACGATCCAATCTTCGTGGTTCATTTGCCTTTCACCTGGATGATCCAATGGTTCTTATGCATTGTTGCTCCCTCACATCCTTCTTTCACTAATTTCATCCTCCGACTACTCTTCCACTTGAAAGCTTGAAAGCCGAGTTAGTTTAGTTCTTTTCTTACACCTTAGTCTAGTTTTTATGCTTTTTACGTCTACAACTTAGGTAGCACCATTAGATTAGTGTTAATTTAACAATTCTTCTTAGCATAGTTGTTTGGATGGTTAGTTAGGTTATGGTATGGTTTAGCATTTCACGTTGTTTTCTTCAATACTGCAATAGAAGTAGCTCTCCCTTAGGATAGATTTGCTCTTCTTCCATCAAAGAGTTAAGCTTCTTCTAACCCTATAGAAGTCTGGCTTGGAACCCCTGGGGTCTCTTGCCAAATGAGCAGTGACAACAGGCAGTACTTTCACTTATACTTATGCATATAGAACTGTCACCTCCAAGTTTCTACGAACCCCGGGTTGATAAGTAAAGCTAGTAGCCCTGGGAGTTGCAACATTATTGTTGCAATACCTAGGCTCATCACTTTTTGGCGCCATTGCCAGGGAGGTGTTAGAGTAGAAGTGATTACTACTTGATTCTTCTTCTATTTTCTAGTTTCAATTTTCTTCCATTAGTTATTTTTGCAAAATTAATCTAGTTTCTTTCTTTCTTTCAGTTGTCATTATTTTCTTTCTTTTCCTTTATGCAGAGCACTTTCCAGCTTAAAAAAAAATAAAAAAATAAAAAAATAAAAATAAAAATCTTACAAAAACCAATCCAAAAACATTTCCTTTCATGCCTCGTAGGAAGAGGGACAATTCAGGGAAATTCTTGTCAAACACCCCCACTGCATCCAACAGTCAACCTTCTCTCTTCTTCTGTGACGGTGAATTGGAAGACCCTTTAGGTGAACAAACTTACATATTTGAAGAACCTACAGGAGAAGAAGAAGAGGAAGAACCCATTCTCACTGAACCAATGGCTGAAAACCGAAATGATAGAGGGAATAGAGAGAGAATTGAGGGTGCCTTCCCCATCAAGGAAACCAATGGGGACACTAAGATGAAGAATATAAGCCCCTTTGCTCTACCTCATTTCCATGGCGTGACCAAAGAGGACCCTGACACTTTCCTATTTGAGTTTGTTGTTATATGTCGAACCTATGACTATACAGATGATGAGCAAAAGTTAAAACTATTTCCATCTACCCTCAAGGATGCAACACTGCGCTGGTTCATGGGTTTACTTGGAGATAGCACCACAAATTCGGCTTAGATGCAACAGGATTTTAACAACAAATATAGGTACTACTGTAGGTCAAAGGATACTAAAGAAGAGATTTTCAGGATGACCATAGGCCAGGATGAATCCTTAGAAGACTATGAAGAAAGATTCCAACTCAGTACAAAAGGGCCAGGTGCACACTTGACCCTAAGTTACCAAAGTTGGTCCTACTTCGAGGAGGAAGGGAGGATCTTCTGGATACCTTACATATGATAACAGGAGGAGATGTCTACCAATTACCCTATGAGGATATTAAGACTGTATTTAGAAACCATTCTAGGGCAGCTAGGAAAAAGGGTAGGGGTAGTCAACCTATGGCAAGTGCATCATCCTCCAACTTATCCATCAAGGGTGAAATTGGAAATATGATGGAAGATTTCAAAAGTGATATGCTACAAACCCTTGCCTTGCAATTGGACACCATGAACATCAAAAGGAAGCAAGAGGAAGCAGAGAGAGCCTTGGCCATCTTTTGTCTTAGATGCACCAGAAGACATCCTAGGAACACATGTCCATTGAACTGTATTAATATTTACGTATTCTGTGAAGAAAACCACTCCATAGACAAGTGCCCTTCTTTACCTGGACTCAAAGCTGTATATCAAGGAGCTAAAGGGGTCACTGATCAGCTTTGCTACATGAACCAAAGGAGACCTCTTGGGCCTGAACCATACCAACAGGGTATGCAAGGGTAATCCCGTGCATATTACAACCCCAACCAAACCATAGTTATACCTTCTTGGGGACCCCCTTCTCATCCTTCCTAGTCTACACCCCCTCCTTGGTCCTATGCATCTCAGTATCAATCCCAGCTAGCGAGCCAGTCATTTCAACATTATGTCCAACCACAACATCAGTGGAATACCCTACACTAAGGGTGGAGGCCCCAATTCAACAATGTTCCAGCCCTATTGCCTCCACCACCTACCTAACCACGACTCCTGCACTCTGCTCCACCTAAGCAACCCCAGATGCCTGCCCAAACAAATCCAAACCAGAACAATAGGCAGGCTCAACAAGTCTACAGTGGAGACGCATCATACCCAGCTTATGCTATAGAAATCCAGAAGATCAACCTAAGATCTGGGAGAATTCTCCCTGATAACCAACCTCCCTCTCCACGTAGGGAGGTTGAGGAAGAAAGAGAGGAAAGAAACCTTAAAGTAAATCCACCCTTTCTTGACAGATTAACCCAACCACTCCAACCTACCCCAAAAGAAACTGAACTTCTGGGAGAATTGAAAAATCTATGTGTAAAGATCCCCCTTCTCAGGGCAATCAAATATGTTCCCATTTACAATAAGTTGATTAAGGAGAAATGCTTCAAGCATCCAGGAAGAAGAAAAAGGGATGCCCCTACCATTAATGTCATTGGGCAGTTGTTTGACTTAATGCTGGGGCATGTAATATGTCCAAAATATTTGGACCCTGGAAGTCCTGTAGTAGATGTGCACATCAATGGAACCATTGTCCCACACACTTTGATTGATCTTGGGGCTACCATTAATGTGATGACCAAGGACACCATGCTTAAGCTCAACCTCCAAGGGTCATTGAGGAAGACCACAATAGTGTTGTAACTTGCAGACCATCCCACAGTCACCCTTGAGGGAATTGTGGAGAATGTGATGGTCTCCATTGACTCCTGGGAGTACCCTACAGATTTCCTAGTTCTCCAGCCTAAGGCTAAGCTTACTGGTTACCCTCTCATCCTTGGGAGGCCATGGTTGGCCACAACTGATGCTTACATTAGCTGTAGAGCTGGGAATATGACCATTAAGAATGGGTGTATGTCCAAACAATTAGTCCTATACCCTCCTTCTCAATCTTCTCTAGAGCATGATTTACCTTTATGGTTGGAGGAGGAGGAAGAAGATGAGGTTTATTCTGCCCAAATTTATGTTTTGGAAGCAACCATAGGAGGAGGAAAGAAAGATGAGGATGAATTAATTGAACACCTGCTCCAAAGTCCAACTCCTAGTTCATTTCCATTAGAAGAAGAAGTAAGGGAAACCCATAAAATCATCCAATTGACTTATGCTTAGCCGATTACAACCCACTCCGTGTTAAAACCATAGAATTTGGCCCAAAGAAAACTTTGAAAATTAATCCATCTCTTTATTCTTTAGAAAGAGGAAAAGCTATGCAACATGTTGAGAGAGAACCTAGAAGCCTTCGCTTGGAGTTACAAGGAAAAGAAGGGAGTACACCCCTCAGTGTGTACTCACCACATATACATCAAAGAAGGTTGCAAACCAGTCAGGGAACCACAAAGGAGGATGAATCCAGCTCTTAAAGACATAGTCAAAGAAGAATTGCAAAAATTGCTAGATGCAAGACTCATTTACCCTATCTCGGATAGTGAGTGGGTCTTTCCTTCAGTGTTAGTTACCAAGAAATATGGTAAGTGGAGTATTTATGTTGATTATAGGGAGTTGAACAAAGCCACAAAGAAGCATCATTTTCCCTTACCCTTCATTAACCAAGTGCTAGATGCCCTGGCAGGGAAGAATTTTTTTTCCTTCCTAGATGGATTCAGTGGGTAACCAAATACAAATCTACCTAGAAGACGAATATAAGACCACATTCACCTGTCCTTGGGGTACTTTTTCCTCTAGGGTCCTTCATTTTGGCCTATGCAATGCTCCTGCCACTTTCCAGAGAGCAGTCTTGAGTATTTTTGCTGAATTAGTACATGATACTATGGAAATCTATATGGATGACTTTACACCTTATGACTATGATTTTCAAGAAGCCCTAACTAACCTAGGCAAAGTATTGCACAAATGCATTGAAATGAACCTGTCTCTCAGTCCAGAAAAATGTGAATTCTTAATGACTAAAGGGACCCTGCTAGGTCATTCAATATCTCAACAAGGACTGCAGGTGGACCCAAACAAAATATAAATCGTCCAAAGGGTCCCACCTCTATAAAATAAGAGAGATGTCAAGAGTTTCCTAGGGTTAGCTGGATACTATCGAAGGTTCATAAAAGACTTCAACAAGTTGGCCTCTCCTTTGTTTGGGTCGTTGGCCAAAGATTCCGAGTTTATATGGTCAAAGAGTTGTCAAGAGGCCTTAGACATTCTAAAGGGTAAGTTAATCATTGCACCAATCCTTAGAGGCCCAAACTGGGCCCTCCCTTTTCATATTCATGTTGATGCCTTACACAAAGCCATAAGAGCAGCCTTAGGTCAGGAAGAGAAGAAATTTCCCTATGCCATCTATTTTATCAGCAAGAACCTGTCAAAGGCTGAGCTAAACTATACTGTGACCGAAAATAACTCCTGGCTGTTGTGCATTCATTAAAAAAATTTAGGCATTACATTACAGGCTAGCAAAAATTTGTGCATATTGACCATGCTACAATCAAATATTTAATGAACAAACCAGATGTGAATGCTATAATTATAAGATGGTTGCTTTTATTACAACAGTTTGATCTAACTATTGTTGATAAGCCTGGAAACGAAAATGTTGTTGCTGACTTTCTATCTAGGATGAATCTGCCTGTTGGTGAAGAAGGAATGCTGGATGACCAGTTACCAGATGGGCGTTTGTTTGCTATTTCAATTCTCTTCCCATTGTTTGCTAATATAGCAAACTATCTAGTATCATCACAGTTCCCACCAAACTTGCCCTCCAAAGAAAAGAGCAAGATAGTCAGAAAGAGCGCCCCCTTCACCTGGATTGGGGGCAATCTATTCAAACTTGGCCCAGATCAAATCTTAAGGAGGTGTGTAAGGGAAGAGGAAGTCTTTGACATCCTCCTGACCTGTGATGATGGGCCTTGTGGAGGTCACTTTGTAGTAAAGAGGACAACATTCAAAGTGGTACAAGCAGGCTATTATTGACCTACTCTTCATCAGGATCTGAAAAACTATATTAGTCAGTGTGATGGGTGCCAGAGGATGGGAAAGCCTACCCTAAGAGATGAAATGCCCCTACAACCTCAAGTGACTTTCGAGCCATTTGACAAGTGGAGTATGGACTTCATTGGGCCTATTAACCCTCCTTCAAAGCAAAAATAATACATCATTGTGTGCACTGATTATTTGACCAAGTGGCCTGAAACCAAGGTAATTAAGGTAGAAACAGAAGCGAAGGTGGCTGAGTTCCTAAGGGAGAATATATTCTACAAATTTGGGTACCCTAGAGAGCAAGTCACAGACCAAGGCAACCAATTTACCTCCAACATGATTGAAGAATTGCCCAGCCATCACAAAATCAAGCATATGACCTCCACTCCCTATCATCCACAGGCTAATGGGCAGGTGGAGGTAACCAATAGGGCATTGGAGAACATCTTAACCAAGGTAGTGAGCAACAACAAAAAGGACTGGGTAGAGAGACTAGTTGAGGCCACCTGGGCCTATAATACCACATGGAATATCACCGCTGGATTTACACCCTATGGGTTGGTCTATGGGAAATAGGATTTGTTGTCCATTGAGTTTGAATATAACACATTGAGGATGGCAGCCCAACTAGATTTGGATCTCAGCCATGCATAGAATGAAAGATTGTTACATTTGAATGGCTTGGATGAATTTAGAATGCAGGCCCTCCTACATACAAAGATATTTCAGCTTCAGAGGAAGAGCTGGCATGACAAACACATTAAGGAGAATCAATTTCAAGAGGGAGACTGGGCATTGTTATATGATTCAAGCTATAAAGACTTCAAGGGCAAGCTAAGGAAAAGATGGCTCGGACCTTACGTGGTGGAAAGATGCCATGACAATGGTTCAGTGCAAATTAGAACTATTGATGAAGAATCCATTCCATTGCTAGTTAATGGACACTGATTTAAAATGTACAAGAGGCCTTTATCAAAACAAGAGTTCATAGATGATATCAATAAGACAATGATGATGGTGGAGCAAGTTCCATCTCCTCCCTCATCAGGAAACTGGAAAAAGAAAAAGAATAAGGGTTCAGGTGAAAACCTCCATGAGGCGCTTGAGTCCCATATTTGGGTTGAAAACCTTGTGAGGTGGCCCAAGGATAAGAAAAAAATGAAGAAAAAAAGAAGATCCCTGGGTGAAAACCTTCCTTGAGGCACCCAGGGTAGATATCTAGGGTGAAAACCTCTCTGAGGCAGCTTAGGTGTTTTTCAAAAAAAGATATATAATAATAAAAGAAAAAAACATAATTTTTATGTGCAAGTGGATCAGAAAGACAACTAAGGAGCAAAGAGAAGATCCAAAGGGAACCCTACCTCACATATATTTCATCTCTTCCACTCTTTACCATGCATCCCTCCATAAATTCTATTTTTTTTCACTTCATTACTTCAATTCAGGTGAAGATTTTGCTTTCTAACAAAATCACCTCAACCATTACCATCATCCCTGCATCCACATACACTCCTACTCCCTCTATCCATTCATTACAACATCCTCACAGCACCAGCTAGCAACATGGTCAAGAAATTCTAAGGAGACACCAAACATTGCCAAGTGGTGATCCAGGAGCTCCACAACATTAGCAACATTAGATCCAAGAGCTCCACAACAGTAGCAACATCAGATCCAAGAGCCCTACAACAACAACAACAACATTATATTTTCAGTCACAGACACCTGCAAAAGTTAATAAACCATCAACAAATAGCAAAGGAGGAAAAAGAATGACCATCAACAACACCTCTGATCTTTGAGAACTGTAGCATGGAATCAAGACCACAAGTAAGTATCCCACTCACTCACTCATATGCATCGTTTGATCAAAAGTTGTAAAGGTTAAGAGGTAGTTGGTTTATAAGTGAAAAGGTGGAAAAAATGAAATTCTTTAATAGGTCAAAAGAGAAAGCAAGAGTCCACAGATATAATTTTGTTGTGGCAACCATTTGAGAATGCTTGAAGAATTAAGATTTGGGGTAGAAACACCAGTTCACCAAAGACTCAGCATACCCTATTTCTTGATGCAATCACTCATAGACTCCAGCAGCGAAGTAAAGGAAGGAAATTCCCAGTAGTTAGTTCACCATGGGTTGATCGGGATCCTCATTAAGGGTGCCATCCAAAGCCTCAGGATCCCCATAACATGGTCAGTCTTCAGAAACTTACCAGCATAGGATGAAATCAAAACCCTCACCTATGATGTTAATCCTTCTGCCAATGAGGAGGAGGAAAAACAAGAAGAAGAAGATACAGAGCTAGATGGGGATGAGATGGGTGAAGAAGAAACTAATATAGAGGAACATGCTGAAATAAGACAAGGAGGATGATGATGAAACAGGAGGAGGAAACAAAGGAAGAAACTGATGGAGATGTGAAAGAACAACAAAAGTAAGAAGATAAGAAAAATAGAGAGGATAACTACAGGAAAATAAAGACCAACTAGCATATATGGCCAGCCTCCCCTTGGAGGCCATGCAGTGTAGGATGCCAACTAAATCCTATGCTCTTTACCTCAGAGAACAATGGCTGCAATTTCATATTAAAACACTAGCACAAAGGAGCACCATGCCATTTTAGGACTGCAGACAATTTATTGATCTTTGTGATCAAAGTGCACTAAAGGATGGGGCCAAACTGGCTGAGTTTTACTTGTATAACATGGCCCTTACAGACATGAATATTTGGGATCCTAATGCAGAGCTAGGAGATCTACAATTAATGGCTTTGGCATCATCGATGAACCATGAGAAGTCAAGGGTTGCAGAGATGAAAAGAATATTGGCCAGAGAGAAAAATGAACTTTTTTTTTCATAAGAGCTAAACAATCAAATCCTATGGCCCTAATCATCACCCATAATCTAATTGCAAATGATCCTCAGCTGGAACCTAGATATCTTGCTGCCCAAGAGCAAGCAATTTCACATTTTGAGGATATGTTTAGGTTTCTAAGAGATGATAACATACATGTCTGTTAAAGGAGATGGAAAACACTGCCACACAACTTGAAGATCAAAGAATATCACTCCCCTCAAAGGTTGAGAGAGGCACTCAACATGACACCTATGTATAAGCAATCAATGCAAAGGTTGAAGGTCAATTGGATAGGCCTAAAACTTAGTCCACCACTGCTCCTAGAGCTACTAGAAGGGAGAAAAGAAGAAAAGGAAAAGAGGCAGTGGGAAGGAGTAGAAAGGAAAGCAAACTTCTATAAACAAGAAGAAGAGACCACAACAGAAACATGGGATGTAAGAGAGGCTACTAGAGCC
>APFE031276195.1:83177-139944 GCA_000404065.3 Pinus taeda | reverse complement strand
TCATCTGTTTATAAAAACATCACTCCATCTTAGGAAGATAAATTAACCACAAACAACACCCCAAACGACAAAAAGCTTTAAGAGGTTGCTTAAGTACATATAGTACACCTTCACTTCATCAGCTTACGAGCCCCGGGTTGACAATTAATGACATCAATTTAGGAACACTAAATTGACTAAACACCACGTTTCATAAATTTTGAGATTGGATGCTCCTGGTACACAACAATACACATGAAGGCCTTGTTTCATCCAATTTTCATACTGGGCCCATCAACAATATTGAAGCTTAGAATCAATCATCATTGCAATACTTAATCAACTTCAACAAATGCACTCAAACAGATAGATCACTATAAAAAGTACATAGATCTGAACCTAGAATACTACATCATCATTTAGAACTAGTTGTAACCTCAAAAACATGCATCAAAGTGTATACGAAACTTAGAAAAACTGAACCAGTGTGTATATGAAACTTCATCAAAGGGAACCAGCGTATAGATCTACAAATACTTACTTATAACTTTGCTACTTTTCACGACTTCAAACATACCCAGATCATCAAATGTAAAGGATAAAACATGTGTTAGCAATAAGATCTAGCCCATCAAATCGCATAATGATTAGTCATTATGATCCTGATCCATCATTAGATCTCATCCATCATCACTGAAGCAAATCACAATCAATCAATCTGAACACTGTCATCAGAATGCAGTCACCAGAACATAAAGCAAAACCCAAAACTCTGCATCAACAACCAAAACCAGCTGTAACTTCAAACATCATAGTTCATAAGGTATATGCTACTTCGATGTGTCGAGCCAGTGTGTATACACACTTTTACCAAAGAAAAACAACGTACATATCTGCAAATGTTAATTTAAAACTTCACAGACATTTCAGACTTCAGTCATACCCAGATCATATCATTTATAGAATAAGACATGTGTTAGTACTCATATCTAGACTGTCCATGATCAAACTACATAATGATAATACATTTAAGGCTTTATGATCCAGATCCATCAAGCACATGGGTGCATCCTTAGATCAAATCAAGCAATGCATCAGAAGCTCATAACCTGCATATATGATCTAACACTTTAGAAGATTTTCAATACTTGCACACTTTGGTCTAGTGATCTTCTCCTCCTTATATGCTCTTAGGCCTTTCTCAATACCTTCAACCAAAACCACTTAGGACCAATACCTTGGACCCAATACCTAGGGTCAATACCTTGGATCAAATGCCTCAGACCAATTACCTTGGACCAAAATACCTTGGATCAAATACATTGGACCAAAAAACTTGGTTTTCCAACATGTACATGCTTTATCTCCTGGGAAACTGCATTTATACATTATAAGCTACTTTTGTTCTATTAAGCCGCGTGTATTCATGCCTTGGACAAAGTGAACCATCGTATACCTCTCTTTCTTCATTATTTGGAGTTTGATCTGTAATCCTTTGTTGTTGACCTACTGCACTGTGAACTTTCATCTGAGTGAGTTTCCATCAAGGACAACACCTATATCATAATGCCAACAACCAGGGGAAGGTTGGGGAAAATGCCACTCACATATCAGAGTTGGGGCTACTGAACCTTGGTGGATGCCTGTTCCTCTTCGAATAAACTCCTCATCTGATCGTGCACATTGTCATCATCTTCATGCCAACATGGGTGTTGATCTTGCAGTCCCTCCTCCGCAACCTTCAAGGAGGATCCCCCATCCTCTCCCTGTTGTGATTCCCAATACGTAACATTTCAAGATGATCATCCCCCTATTTCTTGTTGTGATCCTATTTCTGCAACCTGCAGGGAATGTCCTTCCTCCTCTTCTCGATTTCAACATCCCTTCTTCCCACATCTGGGTTGCCTAGCATCATCCTCTCCCTTCATCCCAACCCCAAGTTTTCCCACTCCTATTTGGCAGGACCCTCTCCTTCCTTCTCCTAGCACCTGAGCTGCTCTTGCTTGCCACTTGTTTTCTAGCAGCACCCTCCTCTGTCCTCTAACATCCCTATCTCTCTTCAATCCTTCTGCATCCATCCCCTCGCAACATCCCTATCCAATTTTGGGAAACATTTTCCCCTTTAGTTCCTTCCCCCGATACTGGGGTTTTACACTTCCATTCCAACAGTGGGTAAAGATAGTAGTCCCTCTTCTACCAGAAACATGTTAATCCACATCGGAACTTCCCCTATCAATTCCCCCCTTAGCCCAGGGTTCAACACCGCCTCTGCCTTTGAGGAGGACAGATAGCTTTCTGCAAAAAACTCGACCACATATTCCTCCACCATAGTCCTCACCTAGAAATCAACTTCTCTTGTCCGCTCGTTATCCAACTATTGTAGTAATGTAGTGTTAGACGAAGTCCAACTATGGTGGGTTACCACTGATCTACTCGATGGACTTTGCCGCTTCAGTTCCCTCAACCAATTGTATAGGTCTTCAGGGAACTTGCACCAAAAAAATTCATACTGGTCATCTGAGCTATCTACGTATAAAATCTCCACAGGCACCTCGCCAATCACTTGATTCCTGCAAGAAACTCTTTCTACCACAAATTGGTCTACTTTGTGGTTCCACCAACTTCCGATCTCTCTTTTAAACACCCTCGACAGCATATTTTGAACCAATTCTCCTAACTTCAGGTCCCGACAACAAAACCATTTGTTGGCTTAGAAGAATCATCAGGGAAAAGACCCCAAGTTCTGTCACAGAGGCCAACAATGGTCCGTTGTAGTCTACTACAGCGCTGGCATTTTCACCTCACCCTGAAGGGAAAGGAGTCTCGCCCAGAGCGCACCGCGACCAAAGGGGAGAAGGGTTCAGCATGGGGTTGAGAGAATAACAATCAAGCACAGGTGATCATACACATATGTGTCCATAATACATGAAACAGAGATAGTGATACCCTAAACTCATACACATGGATCCAACATGAATAACATAGAACTAACAACATTCTAATATCAATCTAGTAATCACCATCTTCATGCAACAAGTAGACTATTTAAAATTTTAATAAGCCTAAAGAACACGATACACAATACATTCTAGGCCTAGACAACCATCATCTTTGATTAGATTAAATCAACATGACAGAGTACATCATAACTCGGCATCTCGCCATAAACAATACATAGAATACCCGACTTAGTAGCTCGGGTCGAATTAGCTCCGCAACCCAGTTCCTCGGCTCCCAGCTCTTCCTACTTCTGCTTCTTCATTTGCATACCTCCTCAACAACCAAATCCTCCCGTGTCTGGCGGGTTCAACAACAACCCCTTCCTTTATGTTCTTCCCTTTTTCATATCCTTCTCGACTACCTGGATTGCCAGTTCTCACTTGGCTTCTTGCTCACTTGTCTGTTTCTGCACCTTCTCACCTCCTCGGCTGCCTTTGCCTTTTGTTGCCACTTTTCCATCACTCCTCTGGAACTACTCATTCCACCACCCAACCATTGCTGCCATTTGTCCTTTCCCGCCCTACGGTTGGTCAAAACTAGTCAAAACCCTTCACAATTAACAAAGGCTCCAACAGTTTAGTCAGCTGAGACATTTCCACTTAATTATGTTTATCAAGACTGCCCTGCCAAGAGAAACACAAGAGTGAGCAACAACTTACACTTAGAGTGAATAATTTAGAGAAAATAACTAATTACACATGAATCCAAGACTTTTATGAGTAAAACCTTGGGAAATTGTTAGCAATAATGGAAACATTTAGCATATTGAAAACCATAAATTCACTAAATTTCGCCATTTATGAATAAAATGTGGATTCACATGGGTTACGTTACATGTCAGCATATCAGAGAATTTTATCAACAAAATTACATGGTTGCATCGTTAAAATATGTGATATTGTTTATCTTCGATAAGCTTATAGCGCGTAAAGGCTTAAAGTTACAGGTAGGAAGAGTTCAGAGGTTCTGAATCAGAGTTTTCATATTGGGGAATTGAAAGTATAATCGTTGATTAGGAGGCCCTCAATATGAATGTTGTGAAATGAGTGGTGGGTAGAATATGAGAGATCAGGGATGTAATGAATATCAGAGGTGAACATTATTATGGTATTACCAGGGTGGCATATCAGAGAATGTAGCGGGATTGGATATCTTAGGTTGGATAATCTGAGGATCGAAGGTTTGTGACATGTACATCAAAATGAAAACATCAATATTGAAATCCTGATATGCTGCGTGGCAATCTTGTGGGGTCGAACCTTTATTATTATATTCATAAAAAGAGCACTTTTATTATTTTAAGGCTTTGACCTTAGAAAATTCAATTGGGGAATGTTCTAATCGCAATTTTTCTTAAGGGGACATGTTGGAATGTTCTGATAAAATAATTTTGAAGAGATTTTTTAAGTAAAAGCCAATGTTTAAAGGCTTAAGCCCCGATTTTTTATTTCCGATAAGGGAAATCTTTCGTTTTAATCAAGCTTTTGGAACAATAAAGGTAATATTACCTTGTTTTATTGGAATTTTTTTGGATTTTATCCTAAATTTTAAAAGGGTCCCCAATATTTATTATTTCTACTATTAATTATAATGGGGGGGTTGTTGAGTAGTACAACATATGGCGAAATACTGGGCGAAACAATTATCTCCGTTAAAAATAAATGAAGCTTTAAACAATTAAATAAGAATACTTAGAAAGGTTAAAATTCTTGAATTTTAGATTGATAAAAATTACTCTGAATAAGAGAACTCATCATTTTGTGAATTATCTCATAACCTGTTATTGATGAAAACTTTTATTATCCCTGTTTGCCATTTAATCAATTATAAATATAAAGTTAAGGACTAAAGAAGCTTAGCTTTTTAGGTAGACTTATTTGTCACTAGTAGAGCCACTGCTGCCAATAGGCATCAATAGCCTTGATAGGGTTACCATTTAACCATAGATATACCAGTATCTTGTCCACATATAGTAAAATTCTTAGGTGTTCCTAATATTTTCTTTTCTTTTTAAATTTTGTTTTAAAGTTTTCCTGAAAGCCATTGTCCTGGCTTGGTAACAAAATTATGACAATGTCATTCACAAGTTATAACGATATTGAACAAGTTAGCTCGTGATGAGACCTTTTGTCTTATGGTTATATAACCGTAAGCCATTATCATGGTTTGGTGGCCAGTGTTGATAATTTCAGTGTCATTAGTTTCCCATGATCATGGTAAGTCAACTCATGATGAGGCCTCTTATCTTTCAATTCATCATCATCATCATCATCATCATCATCTTTCTCTTAACCCTGATGATGGATCCCATTTGGGATTCGAAACGTTGGTGTAAAAATTCTCTTACTGTGGATTCTCCGATCAAACACTCAAAAAGTTTTATATATTTTTAATCACACTCTAAAATAATAATAATAAAAAAAAAATCAGTGGATGGGGAGGCATATTCACTCCTTAAGAGTAGTAGATTACAATTGAAGTCAAAAGTGTTAAAACTTCATAATAGCCTTTACTTTTTAAAGAAAACCTTTTGCATGATCAATCAAGGTATAACTAGATTTTAGAAAGTTTTCAAGCTATGAAGCATTCACAATTTAATGGATATAAGGATTTCCGAGCTTTGTTATAAATGCAAAACTACACCTCAATGTTATGATTTGCTTTCTAAGATATCTCACTTAATCAGTCAAATTTCATTTTAATGATGAGAGACCTCACTATGAAGACAAAAGTATATTACCTAACAATGCTAGGGCTAAAGATACTACATATTTACAAAATGATAGGTATCCTTAATAAAATTATTTCTTCAAACTAGCCCATTATCAGGAAGAGCGTCCCTCTTTCCTTCTAGATCTTGTAGAATAAAGGTTGATGGACCTAGTTTTTAAACCATTTCAAATGGGTCTGGCCATAGTCTTTGGAACTTTGAATTTTTTCCTTTCTTATCATGGGCTTTGTCATATTTCAAAACTAGAACGCAAATTTCAAAAATTTTGTTGTGAACTAAACTTGCATCAAATGAATACTTAACTAATTGTTGATGACGGGCATGGACTTGTCTAGCTTTATCTCTTTCTTCCTCTGCCTCAAGGATTTGGGATATTCTTAATTGAAGAGCAGAGGAAGGATCTTCTTCATTGCACTACACTAAGGCTAGTGATGGAATAACTAGATTATGTGGCAGAATAGCTTCTTTACCATACACTAATTGGAAAGGAAAGGTGCCTATAGAGACCTTTTGAGTAATCATGTCAGTCCATAATGCAAATACTAGAGCTTTATGCCAATTTCTCTGATTTTGGTCAATGGTTCGTTTGTTTATTCTAATGCGATTTTTGTTAGTAGAATCTACTAAGTCATTTCCTTGTGGATACTAATTTGCATAATACTTCAATTTAAAACCTCTTCTGAGAGCAAGTTCAGTAATGGTGTTACTCGAAAAATAAGATGCATTATCGAAAATAAGAGCAGAAGGAAGAACACACCTGGTAATAATAAATTGATCAATAAATTCAATAATGTTCTCAAAATTGGCCACCTTCAAGGATATAGCTTCCACCCACTTGGTAAAATAATCAGTAGTAGTCAAGATGTATTTATGCTGCTTGGAAGAGTTAGGAACCATCTCACTTATCATGTCAAGTCTCCATTTTTGAAAGGGTTTCTCAATGTTGACTGGTTGTAAAGATAAGGCTGGTTTCTTTTGTCTTCCTGCAGCAGTTTGGTAGACTTTACACTTTTTGACGTAAGCATGAGTGTCCCTGAATAAAGTCAGCCAATAATATCTGGCATGCAGGATAATGTCCTCCAATTAGTCCATCATGTAGCTCCTGCAAGACCTTTTAAGTGTCAGACTTTTCTAGACATATTAACAAAACATAATCATAATTTCTTCTAAATAAGACATCATTGACAAGATGATACTGATTAGCCTTTAGTATGTTAGCTCTTTTCTTCTTGTAATTTATTTCCAGTGGAGCATAGCCATTCTTTAAATAAAAAATGAGATCAACATATTGGGATTCATCGTTAATGGGAAATACCTCTATGAATTGAACATTATTACTTGAATATTCATTATCCGAGTTATCATCGGCTCCAGTAATCAATCTACAAAAACCTTGACCTCTGAAAATTTTAGTTGGTCTAATAATTAGGTCATATTCCTGCAAGGCAGTAACCTAATTAGCTATTTTATCTCCTAATTATGTCTGGATAAGTAATCGCCTAATAATAGGAAAAGGAACAATTACTTTAGTGTGTGTCTTTAGGAGGAAAGGCCTGAAATGCTATATGGATTTAAAAATTACAAAGGCTTGCTTCTCAACCTCTGAATAATTGAGCTTAGCTCCCTATAGATTTGAAATAAAGAATGAAATTGGAGCCTCAATTTGTTGTTCATTTGGTTGAGTCAAGACTGCTACGTAAGATTGTTGGGAAGCAAAAGTATAAAGAATAAAATGTTTGGTAAAATCAGGGGTTGATAACAAAGGGGAATCAATGATTGCTTGTTTTATTGCCTCAAATTATTTTCTTCCAGTCAGTCCCCACTTGAAAATTGACTTCTTCTTGATCATAGCTTGTATGGAAAGTACAATTTGAGAGAAATTCAGGATAAACCTTTTGAAAAAAATAATTTTCCCAAGGAAGGATTACATAGAATTTTTGTTATCCGGTAAGGCGATTTTAGATACTGCTTTGATTCTCTCTAGGTCTATACATGTTCCTTCTTTAGAGATGATAAAATCTAAAAACTTTCCTTCATTAAGAGAAAAAATTAACTTTTTTGGATTCAAGGAGATTCCAAATGTTATGCATCTTTAAAAGATTTTATTCAAATCATGTAAATGATTACTCCTCTATTTGGAATAAGTTGTAATGTCATCAATATACAATACAATTGACTTGTTAATCAAACCTCTTAAAGCAATACCCATACCTCTTTGGAAAGTAGATCCAACATTAATTAGTCTGAAAGGCATTTTTTGATAAGCATATGTCCCCCACTTGGTCCTGAATGTGGTCTTGAGTCTATCATCTGGATGTACAAGTATTTTATTATATCCTAAAAAACCATCTAAGAATGACATTAGTTCATAACCAACAACAAATTGTAAAATTTTCTCCAATGGGGGTAAAGGAAAATTGTCCTTTTCACAAGCTTTATTCAATTTCCTAAAATCAATACAAATGTGAATGTCTCCATTCTTCTTTATAAGAGACACAATATTTGAGACCTACTTGGAATTTCTAACTAGAAAAATGATTTTAGCTTTAATAAGCTTGTTCAATTCAGTTTTAATTTGAGCTTCCAAGTTAGGGTGGATTTTCCTTAGCTTTTGTTTAATAGGCTTGACATTTGGAAGCATAGGAATAGTGTGTTTAATGATGGATCTATCATAGCTTTTCAGATCATCATAATCCCTTGCAAAAACATCTTTGTACTTTTTCAACAAATGAATGAAAGAATATATTTCATCTGGTGAAAGTGAAAGGGCCAAGGTAATGTTTTGAGGCTTACGATCAGATCCTATGTTAACTAGTTCGTATCTCAAGGTAGAACTTTGAGTTTTGCAATTGGTGGTCCTTTTGAATCTACCTTTCAAGTCATATAAGTCTTCCAATTTAACTACAAGTTTGAGAAAGTTATTTTCATTGAAAGTCCTATTTTTCATCTTGTCATGCTCATCTTCATCAATAACTTGATCGGAGTAAGAACCTTTTGATGTTAAGAAACTCAGAATATCATCAACATCATTAAACATGTGCAAATTTGTTATATTGTCTAGAATGGAGGGGTGAAAAATCAATTCAATTGAAAATCTGTCAAGGCTAAAATCCTCGAGTGGAATGAGCTTAGAAGCAACATTAGCTAGGAGGTCAAAAATAGCATTTTGTATCCTTGGGATGGGAGCTATGTCAAATGTAGTAAAATGAGCAATGAGGTATTGAATCAAAGACTGATAATGTCTAAGGTGAATAGAAACACAATGAATGGTGTTTCTAACCTTTTTAATGACAATCTCTGAATCACCAAACACTTTAAGCTATTTGATGTCAAGACTGATCGAATTTTGTAAACCCTGCACCATTGCTTCATACTCTGCAACATTATTGGTATAGTCAAATTCTAATCTGTATGTAAGCATAGTTTTCTCACCTTCACGACTTACTAAGATGAAACTAGCTCCTGTACCTTCGCTAGATTTTGAACCGTCGAAATAAAGAATCCAACATATCTTATCATGCTTATTTACAATGTTGCCTACAATATTTATACACTTAGATGAATCTATTTTTGAATAATTTTTCATTTGAGATGAAGCAAAATCAACTAAACATGGAGAAGTTTGTGCTAGAAATTTTCTGAAGAAATATTGAAAAGAATAGTTTCCACGGATGTTATTTGAAATTACCATTGGTTCATTTTCTTCATCAAAATTGGTGACTAAATGGTTCATATGTTTCTCCCTATCAACATGAATTTGATTTTGTTTGTCATTGTAGGGAAGCCACATATGTGACCAATCAGTTGGAAAATAACCATGTAACTTTCAGGACCAGTCTCTGCTCAAAATAAGACCATAAAACTTAGGGATGTCAACTACTAATATATCAATTATCTGAAAAGCCTTAGAATTTGAATATAGTCTAATTAAAACATAATTTATTTCCCCTAAAACTCTGACCTTTGAGCGATCTAATTGAACAATTTGTACAGTAGATTTCTGGGGTGATATATTTAGCTTAAGGAAAACTGCATAAGGAATGATATTAGATGATGCACTTGAATATACTAAACAATTATGAACTTATTTGTTAGAAATTTAAAAGGTAAAAATAAAGGGAGGAGTATGAGAGTTTGATCTGTCTCTGATTAAAATAGCATCTGAAGGGTCAACTTTATCTAAGCATACATTAGGGGGTTTTCCTTTTCCTTTTGAAAATTTTGCAGTAACAACAATAGGTAATGGAGATGCAGGAATTGAATTTAATTCCATAAGTAAGAATTTATGATGTTGTTTCAACTTGCTAACTTCATATAGGGATATGTTATCTTTAACCTTCTATATGTCTTGCATAATGTTATACTCGATGGTATCAGATACTACAATGGTTTTAGATGAAGAAGGAGGCTTAGAGGTGGTAGGATTAGAATTTGAGGGAGGAGTAGAAGTGTTTTTGGATATGCTTTTTTCTTTAGCAGGAGAAGCAATAAACTTATGATTTTGACGTGTTGGAGAAGTATCAACATGTACTTTACTTCTTGCACTAACAAGTAGGGCTTATTCTTCTTCCTCATTTTCTGATGAAGTTAAAATAAAATCCCACAAGCCATGAGCTTCTTCTAATTCTTCCTCTTGGGACTCTTCTACAAATAGTCCTGATTCTTCCTCTTCATCATCCTGGTCATATTTTTCATTTGAGATGATGGCAGGTGGTTGTGATTGGCATGGTTGATTTTTTCTAAAAGGTTGAAAAGGCTTTTTGGATGATTCAGCAACATGTTTCTTGATCTCTACCATATTGTTTGACATAGTTTTGACAACCTTTTGTAATCCTTCTAGATCGAAATGATCTTTAGGATATTTCTTCTTTGTTTCATCCTTGAAAGTGACCTTTTTAGTTTACTTCATTTCCTAAAGTGTTTTTTTCTTCTCAAGGGAAAGGATTCTCTTTTCTACAGATAAGGCCTCTTTCATATTATCAGATAATGGCATTTTGTTTTCCTTATCTACGAATATTGCAATATTTGAAGGGAGAGCACTAATGTTCCATTCAACTTGTACATCTACTCCAAATCTAGAAGTATCTGGGATTTTGTTCAGCAGCTTGTTAAACCTTGAATTGAAATCCTTAATCTTCTCCCTTGGATTAGCTTCAAGATTTGAAAAATCATTAATCAAAGTGGTGGTGGTTCAGTCATCCCGAAATTTGAGTAAGAATTATTCTTCAAACATATCCCAGTTACTTATAGACCCAGACGAAAGAGAGAAATACCATGACCATGCCTATCCTTCAAAATTATAAGGAAAAAGTCTAACAACAAAATCTTCTTGAGTGACTCCATTTAAATTTATGGCCAACATAAAATAATGAAGATGTTCCTCTACAGGGAGGCCATCATCAAGATTGTATTTAGGAATCCATCTTTCTTGGTGTTTAGGCTAAGGATGTAGTGGTGGAGCCATATGAACTACCCCAGAATTGTTCCATGGTATGTTTGTCATCCTGGGAATTATAGGAACATAGGAGGTTGTAGAAGATGTGGAGGATGAAGAATATTGGGTAGTGGAAGATGATGTCGTAGTGCTACTAATTATAATAGCACTAGACAATTCTGGTTGAGAAATGGATGGGATGAGAGGTTGATAAGGTGAAGGTAAAGAGGTAGAAGTAGAAGTAGAAGTAGGATCGAGAGAAGGAGTAAGAGGGGGAGATAATGATGTGATCTCACTAGCAGAAGAGTGATTTTTTGGTGTGATTTCCTTTCTCCGATGAGTGGTTAATGGGAATTAAAAAGGTTTGACTCCAAGCTTTTCACTCTAGGATCTAGTTATTACACTGGAAGACTGTAAAGAGGATGTAACACGTCCTTTCGATATGTCTAGTTGAACATATTTTTCTCCAGAAATAGAGATTTCCTCTAATTTATGGATTAAATACTGAAATTCAGGGGACTTTGAAAGTGGAAGTATGCTAGGAGTGTTGGTGGTTGTTTGAGAAACTTCAGATAATGGAATTGGAGATTTAGAATGTGATCTATAAGTTGGTGGTGATCTTGAGGAGGATTGACTCTTTGAATGAACTTTTAATTTTAGAGTTGATCTACTTGCCATTCACAGTCTAAAGGAAAAACTTGTAGCACCAAAAATGTTGAAGGCTCAAAAATATCGGCCTCAACATCGGGGAAAACCACCCAGTTGGGAACTTAAAGAAACTCCTTCTTTTGTTTGGAATGGTGGCTCTAACTAGGATTATGGGACCAGTTTCCCTTAAAAAGATATACAAATTGGATGAAAGATATATGTGTGAAGCTAATTAATGTAGATAAAATAGAGAAATAAATATAACTAAAAGCCTTATAATATCTATCTCGGGACAACGTATCTTCTATATATGTGACTTAAGAAAGATTTCACTTATACCATCATAATGTAGATCATCAAATCATTCAAGAAGATAAAAAAAAATAATGATAACTAATTTAATTAAATAACTAATTAAATTGGTTGATGAAAATCATTGCACATATAAGATATCGTTCTTCATCTATATACTTTAAAACATTTCGATTAAAACACATCAATCATGATAATTGTTCGATCACATGCAAATAACATATATGGCAAACATGAAATAAAATTGTAATTCAACTCATAAACATAGCATCTGTATATAGATAGTAGTACTTGATACACATTAACTCTGCTCGTAAGTAAAATTGGAGTGGTTCTTCTTTCTATTAATATTTCTTTTCATCTATATTAGTGCAAACCAAAAGTTTTCTTGTAAAAATTCAGTTTCCATTCTTCATAAAAATGAAGGGGATTTACAGTTTGAAATCAAAATTCAAATATAGAAAAGTTCCATAAAATATTGGGGTTGTTTAAACAAACCACACCTAAAATAAAATACAAGATAATAATAGTTTGTTGTTGTAAAAACTCGATCATGACTAGGAAAAAAATTGCTCTGTCATTCAATGTCGAAGCTCACATATGTCTATCATCAACTTCATTTCAGGTGGATGGTGAGGATTAATGCACATTCGTGCAGTGAATAAGTCATTGTTGAGTGCTGGAAGAAGATGATTGGTTTTATTTGAAATACACCTTAGCATGAGCCACTGACTATGGTGTTTGACTAGGAAATGCAAATGGAATTCCAAGTCAATCTTTGATAGAGCCTTTATTCCCTAAGTCTTCTTCTTTGATGATTCTTGCCAAGTCTTTGTTAATAGTTTTACATCTAGAAAGGTATCTTCAAAGCAGTCCAAAATTAGGTTAGCCTGTAGTAGGTTATCGTTGATTGATTCCATCATATTGTTTGATATGTCCTTGGCACTAAAGATCACCATATTTTCATATTTGAGCCTTATCTCCCATTCCTGGAAAACATGTCTTTTTGAGATTCTTTGATTTTGGGGAGATCGGTTGATTGACCTTCTAAACTATCTTGTCAGTTAATGAAATCAGAAATATTTTCCTTATCCTCTTTACAGTATATCCTCAGATCGGACAGTAGATTACCAAGTGAATCACTTGATTGGAAAAGTCTTGGATGATGGCCAACTTCTGACAAAATACAACCTGTTGTTGAGCAAGGAGGTTGTTCAGCTCTCTGGATTCTTTCCTGAACTCTGTTATCTCTAGATTGGCTTTCAGTTGCTCAATCTTGTGTTGCAGCTCCCGTATTTGGGAATCCCAACTTCTCATGTCAAATTCATATTGAATCTTTAGGCCATAAAAACTAGTTTGTAGTTGTGCAAGATGATCTTGCCATTGCTGAGAAACTCCTTTTTCTTCACTCTCCAAACCTTGCTCAAGTTACTTGATCTTCTCATCCCTCTCTCTTAGGAGTTGTTGCATCTCCGAGGCTTTGTCAATTATTTCATTGGAATAAGCTCCTTCATACTGTGACAACCTCCCTAAATCTTTAGCAGAGCTGACTTTGACATCTTTCCAAAGTACTTGAAAGGAGGCATTATGAGGGGCTAAAGCCTAGATTTGTTTAGTTCTTCTCCTCTTCTTTTGTCTGTTGACCATTGCCTTATGCTTCAGACTATTAAATACATCAAAAGGAGGAATCTCCTCTACCTTCAGAACGACCTCAGAGATTGAAAACACTGGGATGATCTCTAAATCATTAGTTTCCATAGGTTCCTTGGAAGCCTCAATAGTGAATGAGGTCTTCTCTGTGACTTTAGGAGTTTGTGTGATCTTCATCTGGAATGGAGTTTGCATATTTTTAGGGTCATATCCTTTGGTAAATTTCTCCCAAATCAGTTCCGGATTCTTATTTTTTAGAACTCCCTCTACCTATGAAGAAGAAGAAGTCTTTGTCTCTTTTGTATGAGCTACATCTAAGCCCTGTGTTTTTCTTATTGTTTTGTCCTGCTCTGTGCTTTGTCGATTAAGTTTTAACAAATTTGTGGGCAAGTGGAAATCCTTTTAGTCTTGTACTGATTTAACTGAATCAATCCTTCAAGACTCAACTATGTTGCTGCATCTTTCTCAACCTTTTCATAGTCAAAGGCTGACTCAACCAAATCATCAAACTTATCAAGTTCATTTGTGAATTGCCTAAGTTTTTCCTGAGTTGTAACATTCTTGGCAGTATCATTTGGGTCATACTGTTGATTAGGAATGGTTGGAAGGTTCATATGTTGGATTTCCTCAGTTTCCTTAGTAACATGCCTGAAATTCTCAAGGGAATATACACCACAATGAAGGGGAAAAATAAGCCATTTTTATTGAGTGTGGATCTTGATTGTTCAGAGGTCTTTGTTTCAGCCGGATCTATACCCCAAGAAGTTTGTAGACCCCTCCTCGCGAGGGGGTGTGGGGGGGACTTCTCCCCACTGTGGGGGTTCAGGGGGGGGCGATCCCCCCCTGTAGGGGGGTCCGGGGGCCAGTGGTTCCCCGGCGGGGGTTTCAGGGGCAGCATCCCCAAAGCTAAAAATAGATGAAAAATTGCCTTGTAAAAGTATAGTAATTTCTAGTCAATATGGGTCGTTCATTAGGCAGATGATCTAACGGTAGAACTTATTTTTAGTTTAGGGTTTTTTTCCCTAGAAGGCAACCCCTCTCTTTGTATGAGGGCATTGTATTTTAGGTTGTGTAATAGATGTGTATTCTTTGAGCGAGAAGTAGAAAGGTGAGACTGTGAGAGAAAATAGAGGATATTACAACAGATCTGTTGTAGGTTGTGTCTCTTCATTTTTGCTAGATAATAGAAAGGAAGGATTGGATGTTCGGGGTGGACGTAGCCCAAACTGGGTGAACCACATATATCTGTGTCTCTCTTGTTTTATGTGTTTTCTGTGTTTATATTTCTACAATATTTTATGTGTTCCATTACTCCAGAATATATAATTTTCTAACAACTTTGTCTTTTTTTTTCTTTCATCACCTTAGATAGGTCATTTCCCACAGTTTGATAAGCTATTTCCTGGGATAGGAGGTTGTCTCGAACATATAGGAGCAACACATTTGGGTGTGGAAGACTGTCGAAAACTTGAATATAGGTGAAGGACTACTCGCCAAACCATTTGTCAATTGATAATAGGTCATTAATAGCTTCGGGTGATATTTTAGGGGCTTTCTCATTAAAGACAAGCTGGTGGATTGGTAGCATAATGCCATGAAAATTTTGTAGAAATGGGGCTCGTATTTTGACTCCCAGAGAATACTATGATAGATGTGGATAGACATAGGGTCTTGTATGGTCCATTTCTATCCCATGGATGGGAAATCAGAAGTGAAGCAAATAGGATCCATTATGTAAGCACTCATGTAAAAGTGGAGAACAATATTCTCAGAAAAAGTGTGTTTCTTCCTATATTCTAGGATTTGGGCACTTATGTTATTAGAAAAAATGGTTCCACAATCCATAACATAGCTATCGGAGGCAACATCAATTAGGGGTACCCATTGGTCTGTAAACTTTTGTGTATTAGCATAACCAAAAAGTCTACATATCATGGCACCAACATATTAGTGGGGTCTGGTAATAAAAGTTATGGAGTACATAGCCTTGTCCTCTCCTTGTACTTACTAGAATCTCTTCTCCATCCTTTGATGAACTCTTGTTGGTCCTCATTCTCCTTCATGAATTTCTCAATGAAATCCGTATCATATTTCTTTTGAGGTGGCAGTAGCTAGTATATTTGAGACACATATTTTATGGTGAAAGAGTCGATGACCATGTTCCTTTTGGTCATAAAGTTCCTATCTGCAATATTTAGATGGTCAATGGCACATCTGATCATATCCATGTAAGGCAAGATGTTTGGTTGGGCTGAAATTCTGTGGAGAAATTAATTGGCCACATTAGTGTATGTAGTATCGGAAACTGGGAGTGAATATTCAGTTGTGACTATCTTTTATGTGACCCTTAGTTCTTCATCTTCAAAAATCTTGTACATAACCTCCCAAGTAGAGGTTCTTGCATCCAAGGTGCATGTGGTATCAGAGAATAGAGATGGCATTTTTTCGGCTTCAAGTGGATGAGTGACTGGTTGCTACTGAACAACAGGTTTCCTTCTAGGTTTAGTTGGTCAAGACATTTCTACCAAATTATGTTTTTCGGGACTGGCCTGCCAAGAGAAACACTAGAGTGTGAAGAAACTTACACTTAGAGTAAATAATTTAGAGAAAATAACTGATTAAATATGAATCCAAGACTTTTATGAGCGAAATCTTAGGAAATCATTAGCAATAATGGAAATGTTTAGAATATCGAAAACCATAAATTCACTACATTTCATCATTTATTGATAAAACATGGATTCACGTGGGTTACGTTACACGTCATCATATCGAATAATTTTATTGGCGAAATTATATGGTTGCATTAAAATATGTGATATTGTTTATATTTGATAAGCTTATAGCATGTAAAGGCTTGAAGTTATGGACAAGAAAAGTTATCGGATTTTTTGTATCAAATTTTTCATATTGGGGAACAGAAAGGTGAATAGCCAATTAGGAGGGTCCTGATATGAATGTTGCAAAATGAGTGCCAAGTAGAATATCAGAGATTGAGGATGTAATGAATATCAGAGGTGAGTGTTATTACGGTATTGGCAGGGTGGCATATAAGAGAATGTAGTGGGAAGGGATGTTGGAGGTCGGAGGGTCAGAGGTTTGTGACATGTATATCAAAATGAAAATGATGATATTGAAATCTCGATATGCTACATGGTAATCTTGTGGGGTTGGACCTTTATTATTATATTCATAAAAAGAGCGGTTTTATTATTTTAAGGCTTAGACCTTGGAGAAATTTATCAGGAAATGTCCTAATCGTAGTTTCTTGTAAGGGGACATGTTGGAATGCTCCAATAAAATACTTCCAAAGAGATTTTTTAAATAAAATAAAATGTTTAAAGGCTTAAGCTCCAATATTTGAGTTTCGATAAGGGAAATATCTCATTTTAATCAAGCTTTTAGAACAATAAATCTAATATTACCTTGTTTTATTGGAATTTTTTAGATTTTATCCTAAATTTTAAAAGGGTCACCATTATTTATTAGTTCTACTATTAAATATACTAGGGGGGTTTTGAGTAATACAACACCATGATAAAATAAATAAATAAATAAAAATAAGATTATAAGTGAGAAGGATAAAACTCAATTGAAAATCTTACAAATAAATATTATTATAAATATTTTATTCTATCAAAAAAGGATGACTTCATCACCAAGTTGAGTGTTAAGATTTTGTTGCACCAAGAGGTGCTCTCCAGCCCTATCTAGAAGAGATGTAAAGTAAATATGAGTATTTTTACTTGGTCAAATAAAAATAAATAAATAAAACAAATAAAATAAAATTAATAAGTTACATTGTCAAATTTTGGGCCCCAAGTTTTGACAACCCATGGTTTTTCCCATGGTATTTGTTATGATGAAGCTTATTTAAACACTTGAGAAAATCCATTATGGAATGTAAGAGTCCCAAATTTGATCCATCTTAACTCTGAACTTGATCCCTCCCAACACTTGGTAGATGTGGATTTAAGATGGATCTAGGTTGGTTTGACAATGACAATATGATGGTTAGCATTCATATTTGATGAGGAAACAACTGCATTATAAATTTTATCATTAACCGTCATTTAAAAAGTAACTTTATTTTCACAACATTTTTTACTTAATTATTATTCTTCACATTGTATCATAAAATCTCTTATTTTATTTATTTATCGAAAACATATATTTTTGCATCGAGTTCTCCAACCTAGTATGGTAGAGATGTTGTAATGTTTAACATTTTGACTAGGTCAAAAAAAAAATAAATTAATAATTAAACCAACCTAGATTCATCTTAACTCTCGATCTACCAAGTGCCAAGAGGGATCAAATCTCTTGAGATGAAAACCTATTTTAGACTGAAAAGAGATTTGATTCCTCTCAATACTTAGTAGATCTGGAGTTAAGATGGATTGAGACATGTGAATATAAATAAGTGAAAGATGTAGTTGTACTTAGACCATGCAAATACAAGTATAATGGAAATTAGGAAGTGTTTAAATAAATCATGCAAATCCAAAATTCATTACATTGCATATTGAAAATTGCATGTATTCTCTTTAAAGTAAAAATAATATAGAAATAACAATTTTTTAAAATATATTTATTTTTATATTAAAGACATTTTAATGATAACTAATATGTGTGTGTGTGTGTGTGTGTGTGTGTGTGTATTGTTTAAAATTTTAAAAGCCTTAGTCTAATTATTCTAGGTTTTGAAGGTTTTCCAATCATATTTTTGGGCCATCGGGATTTGTTGGAATCAAAGGTTTGATATGTTAACTGACCACAATCCAAGTGCCTATTGTAGCGGCTACAACCACCCTCCAAAATTTTTCCTTAGCCTCGTTTTGGAGCCTCTCTTCCAATCTTCACAACAGCTTGCATTGCTTCGTCAAGTTCACAAGCTTCAGTGTCTTTCTTGCACAAAGGCATCTTGTTGGTCACAGCTTGATCCACTCCCCTCACAAGTTCTTCACCCAGAATTGTTCCAGCTGCAGGCTAAGCAGCTTCCCATTGAAAATTGTGCATTTCTGGAGGGAAACCAACCCTCCCTCTAGAAATTGTGCAATCCTCTCTGGCAGCCTCTTTGGCTCCAGGATTGCACAATCCTACCTGCCAACACTCCCAGTAGGATTTGTGCAAATTTCCCCAGCAAGGCTACTTAACCTAGAATTTCCGTAAATTTGGGAAACAGTCAGCTTCTCTGCCTAGAAATTGTGCAAATCTCTTAGGCAAGGAGCCCAGCTCCTAGCTAGAAAAGCGCATTTTTCTCCAACAGTCGAGTAGTCTCTTGCATGTGCAACTAACTTGACCGGTTCCCTCTCGGACTGAAAAAAATAGACTTGCATGCATGGGTTGCTTCTCCCAAGGCAGCGTGCAAAGGCATCCCTTTTCTCAAGGATCTATGTTTAGCAGTTGGAGGTTACATGCAAGGAGTAATTCCAAACCTCCCACCAAGTGTCGCTTCCCCTAGATTCATGGCATGCGCATCACTACCTCAATGTTATCAAAACTCATCAACCAGATGCTACAGAGCTCATTCCTCACATCAACCTTGTAGCTCTGACATCCCACATAACATCTAGGAGCAGTTGGCACATTCATCTCAGTTGTTTTGGGGTAAGAACAATTCCCATGCCTTGTGCTGCATTTCTGTCGCTTTTGTGTTTTCACCTGTGGGATTATTGTTTTCTTGATTTATTTGAACACTTTTGGTCATTTACATATATACTAGCATGTCCTAGCTTTATTTTAGTTTTTGTTGCTATCTCACTGTCGTCACATGCATGAAATAGTTTTGCACGGACGTTCACCCAACCGACGAAACTGCCTCACCCACATCATGTTGATCTATTTGTTGAATCTTTCATTCATTTTTTGCATGTATTATCAATCACTTCTATTATCACTTAGTGTTGCCATGCATTTACTATCTTGGTTGTTTTCGGTTTCTCGTTGGCGAGTCAGGCCAACCTTGGCTAGGACTCTACCTTCGCCAAGGCTGCATTAAGCAATCTAGGGAAGGAAGGCTCACCTTCCTCTCCAAATTTGTGCATTCCTACCCAGCACTGGCCTCCAAGACTGCTTTTCACATTTCTGGAGGACAGCGACTGCTTGGCCCAAGAAATTGCGCAAATATGTCCCTAGTCTAGCAGTCCTTCCAATATGGAGTTGCACATTGGGCAATCCTAGTAGTCAGCAGCCAGACTGCACTTTGAATTACGCAGTTCCAATAGTATTCCAGTCTCCCAACATCCTAGACTGTGCCTTGTGCAGTCTTGGCAGTCGGTCTCCCAACATCCCACCCAAAATTGCGCAACCTTCATGATCATGCACCTAGGTATATTGCAAGTTAGTTCTCATGTTCATTTTGGTTTTCAACTGACAGATTGCTTGCCATGAGTGTTTCCATGTATCCATGTATCCCAGGTGTTCATCTACCTCTCAGTAGTATAGGTACAATGGTGTCCAAGAGAGAAGAGACAAAGACACCATTCAGAGCACACATGGGGATGCAATTGATCAAGTGTCCATTGACTTGTCTAGCCATGAAGACATCAAGATATGACATCAGAAGCATCACAACAAGCAACATCATGAAAAGTAGCTAAATATAACATACCAAATGCAACGAATGCAAGAGGAGGGTTGTTGACAACATAGAGGCAGAACAAGTTTGCAAGCTCAAGCAAGTCCATTGATGATCAAAGAAACTTTGGAGACTCTGGATATGAAGTGATGACACAACATGAAGATCACATGAAGGCAGAAGATGGAACAAATAAGTATTTGCATGTGTTGAAGCAGCAACTCAGGAAGAAAATGAAGCTGCACAGATAGACAAATGAGTTGCAATAGGAACAGGAACAACAGTGGGCACAACATGCACTCATGGATGACACTGTGCCGTACAAGTTAAGGATCCATCCCAGCAATTGACATAAAGCAAACATGGTGAGGAGTGTTTTTTATCACATGCAAGGGATTCAACAACATGCATATACTTTATCACATGCATGTAATCCAACCCATTCAACACACTCACCAAGGAAAAGACAAGAAGCAAGTCCAACTGGGGTTAAACATGTACTTCGACAAGTTGATGTGCATGACCACTAACACACACTTAATTTTCCAGTGTAAATATACACTGGCGCGACGCACATGGGAGGCACGGTGCACAGGGCTAAAAGGCATAAATTTGACTGAAATCTTCCTCCAAAACTACAAATTCCTCATTCCACAAAGTTTCCACAAGCAAAAAAAGTTATTGTGCTAATCAAGGTTATTGATAAACATAGCGTAGTGAGTGTTTGGAGTGAAGTTGGAGGCAGTTTCCAGGGTGCGGCGCATACACAGAGGGGTGCGGCGCACACACAAGGCATGGCACATGTAGGGCGCGGTGCACACACAAGGCATGGCACACATAGGGTGCGGCACACACACAAGGCATGGCGCACATAGGGCGCGGCGCACACAGAGCCACCCCACAGTGCAAATTTCAAGGGGTGCAGCGCACAAAGTTTGGCGCGGGGCGCACACCCACAAAGGGCCGAAATCGTGCCAAATTTCCTCAAGTTGCTTCTGAAACCCCTCAAATTGACAGGTAGGCTCTATATCATGGCTTTCTCATTAAATTTTATGAATGATATGGTGGTTCATGGCTATGTTTAATTGCAACAAAACTCATAAAACCAACCACAAAGAAAACACCAAAAGCCATTGTTGCTAGGGTTGCATAATTGTGGTGTTGATGCCAAGGCTCCATTATCACCCCTCATTTTTCCCTTTCTTACCATTTTTCCCTATCCCCTATCCCATTTTTTCCTATTTTCACTACCCTAAAATATTACCAAACCCCTATTCCTTATCCGTCCACTCTTTGGTCAATATAAACCCCAAAACCCTACCTTATCAAAACCCCAAAACCCTCCCTTATCAAATCCCCAAATCCTCCTACATATCCCTAAAAAAAACTTCTCCCCATAACCCCTATTCCCATCATATTATTCCCCTCCTAATACTCCCTTTTTTTTTTCATTGTTCCCCTTGGTGGCAGATATGACAACAACACCTAGTTTCACTACCATCATCAAAGGGAAGTCCAAGCACAGTCCATTTATAGCAGACATGACTTCTGATCCGTCATATGATCATGAAGAAGAGACACACAGTGATTCGCCAACAGAGGTACATGCACCCAGGAGGCCTCATAGAGGTGGCAAAACATCCGTGATAACCAGCAGGCTGCCCAACGAAGCCTAAATGAGAGGACACCCATTCAGCAGGAGATAGATGCTAATTGAGAGAATTGGCTCGAGAGGATCAACATCCACTTAGAGGAGCTATTGTTGAAAGCGAGCAAGGACAAGTACATGCTCAGGCACATGAAAACTCATTATTGGGCACGTAATCATGTTTTCAAGGCACGAATAAGGAATTTAAAGGCAAAACTAAAGAAGGAAATAAGGAAGCAAAAGAGGCAAAGGGAGCATGATCGTCTTCAAATGTTGGCTAAAACCTCTTTACCCTAGCATGGTACTTGATGGAGAAGCTCCAAACCAAATTTCAAGAAATTTGGGGCAATTTTTGTCACGTGGAAAATTTTTGGTCACAACACAGGTTTTTTCTCCCTGTGTGACGCACCACTGGCGCGACGCTTAGGATTGGGAGCTCCAAATTGCAAATGGTTTACATTTTTGGATTCATCATGAAAAATTACGGCTACTGGTGCATGGACAAGAAATTTGGGCATGATTTGAGTCTCCAGGAGGTCAAAAACACTCAAACAATGACCTCTCTGCCCCTATTTTGACACACAAGAAGCAGTCTTGGGAGAATGAAGTTTTGGAGGGGAAAATTAGCACCAAATTCAGAAATTCGACTTGGGTTGGAAAGTAGACAGAACAAGGTTTCCAACAAGCACACTTGGGCACAATTTGGACTCCTACAGGTACCTCAAAAAAACCTCCAATGTGGCGCGAAGTGTATAGATTTGGGCGCGGTGCATATAGAAAAAAAGGCCAAATCACTTCCGCTTCGCAACATTTCGATTCGCGACTTTCTCCAAGTGGGCTCGCTCATCTACATTTCACTTTTTTCAGCACCTAAGGAAAAATTTAAAGTATTTTCACTAGAGGATGGCTTCTGTCCAAGTGGCAAAGGAAGGCGAGCAGTCGCCTAAGCCATTTGTCATTTTTGTAACGCTGCACCTGTAGCTAATGGTTGGCTTTCCATCTCCATTTTGTAATGATTTGAGAAACTCCCCAACCCTTCATCATTCTATTTCCTCATGGCATAGTCTATTTATTGTATGCAAACTCTTTGCGGTAGGTTGGCTTGTAATTTTTGGGAGACTGTGGGAAAGAAACTCTGTTTCTTCATTGTATATTTTGACAGAGGATTAATGAAAGGTAGTGACTCTATTTCATGAGATTCATGTGGTTGTGAATGTAGCAAATGTGTCTCTTATGTTTCATATGTATTTCGTTATGTTTCACAGTTCATTTCATATTCATTTCCAGTGAAATTTTCTAAGTTAGATAAGGTAGAATTCATTTTTATTGCTCTGCCTATGGGACAATTTCATGTTCAGTGTTCTTCTACTGTTGAAAAGGATTCATGTACTTATTCCCTTTTCACCCTCCTAATAAATCTCTCCATTCCGTGCTATTTCAAACTAAATTTCTAGATTTTCTGCCTGTCTTGCCTCATGAAGTAATCTGTGCCTTTGTATTAAATTCTCTGCTCAATGCTGTCTGTTGGTCCCATACCATCCGAGAAACTCAGTCATTCATAAAAAATTTCTTTCTTGTATCCATATTTACTTACTAGCCTAAGATCAATATTTCACTGTAAGTCATCTCAAACCATTTCGTTTATCTATTCACTGAGTGTGACTCGGAGAGAGCCCTCTCCTGTTCTGGTAGGGCTAGCTACCAGACTGAGCGTGGTTTGTGGTTACCCTGAATTTTCCTTCCTTCAACCTGAGGCGGATTTAGGTGCTAACATAATGCATGATTGGATATAATTTGCAAGTATATTATTTATTTACTACGTGATCATGTATGAATGTTTTGTATTGCTAATTATAACTTAAGACATTCAAATTGGTGAAGGTAATTAATTAACACTGGAAGATAAGTAGGATCTCGAGTAATAACGCAAAGTGTGACACATACCCTGGTTAGGGCTGCACGAAGGGAGAGTATCAGGTCACAAGGAACAAGAATTGTGCAAAGCGAACTACGCATAGGAACAAATAGAGAACCATTCGTACCTATCAGACATATCAAGGGTGCAGAAACCTGGTTCTAGCACCCTCCCATACTACTTCGAGTGAGAACTCAGTCTACACACTGCGGACTGTTGTCGAAAGGGCCAGTAGTATAGGGTTTTGTTTGGCTACTTAACTCCAAACCTAGGTCAGGCCCCAACAAGCCAACAAATGGTTCCATTGCTGGCACTGAGATCTACATAGAGATGTCTAATGTCGTATCACTGGAATCCAACAAAGAAAGGAATTGAAGATTGGTTGGATAGAAAGATTCATGAGTTCACGGTGTAGGAAAAAAGGAATTCGCGACTATCAAAGGAAGAGTGGTTAGACTGCTACTTGTATACAGAGATCCACGAAATTTTCTTTGCATCCTTCCCACTGAATTGTACTAGTGGATTGCGAAGCTAATAGATAGACAAGGAAGGTGCAAACTCGACAAACCTATTGTGCGGACTCCAGAATTGGTGCGTAGACTGAAAGCATTAGAAGATAAGATCATGCACATTGTCAATCACTGGCTTGATCAAATCATAGGAGGATTCATCACCAAATTTGCACTAGATACTTCAATCAACTATAGCAAGGTAGAACAACACTTCCTCAAGGGACTGTGAGGTAAGTACATCAAATCTTTGAACACTTGGATTAAAATTTTACTGTGTGAAAAGTGGGTTATGCAAATAAATTGATGTCTGGGGCTATGCATAGTGGGAGAATCTACATGAACGAAGGTAGCACAGAACTAGAGACTAGCCCCTTGGTTTCACCTGTGTGAGGTAGTGAAGAAGAGCTCACGAAGGTATTGCCAAGAAGTGTGATCAATATGATAAGACAAAGAATTCTACGCATACTACCCCCACCCACACCACCACCAGTTTCACCATATTCACCCCCGTCTTCGCCCATACCACCTCTGCCACCACCACGAAGCAATATGGCAAGCACGATAAAGATACCAATGTTCAAGGGAGTAGGGAAGGAAGATCTGGACCAGTTTGGTTCGTGATAAAAGTTGTATGGGAAGCATAGGGTGTCACGGAAAACAATATAAAGAAGGCAATGTTGGTTAGCTCTCTATAGGATCACACACTGACTTGTTACATTAAGCATTCTAGTGACAATCCGAATGCGGGGATCGCGAATATCCAAGTGGCACTAAACAAAGAATTTAACGGGCCAAAGTTAGAAGCACAAATGATCATTGGATTCAAGGAATCACAATGCTACCAAGCAAGACCCGTGGGAGTTGGATCCAAGACTGAAGTGCACAATTCGTGAAGCGAGCATGACATTAACAGATGGGAAACACCACAAATGGTTCATAGCATTGTTAACGCCACATATACATAAGATGTTGTCACAACAAAGGCTAACTACTCAAGCTAAGGCTTTGGAGATCACGATGATATTGCATGAGACTCCAATACAAGATCCTAACCTAGGAGTTCAACAGATTCACGTGTAGTTGAAAAATTTGTGCCTAGAGATGCAGAGTTTGAAACAAGACAGGAAAACCTGCCTAGAGATGCACGATGAGGTATGGCGCATAAAATGCAAGGGCCAGGGGCATGATAAGGATCACT
Organism: Pinus taeda; assembly: GCA_000404065.3. NCBI lineage: Eukaryota > Viridiplantae > Streptophyta > Pinopsida > Pinales > Pinaceae > Pinus > Pinus taeda. Next base: position 114,337 of record APFE031276195.1, on the reverse strand, counting down.
GCCAGGTCTGCGTGAATTACCTTGCGGGAGGAGGGCCAATGCCATTAAGACCAGAGGCATAATCAGGACTAAGCACGGCGCTTGCACTATGGTGCATGATTTTTCAAATAGGAGGAAAGCATGCAATAGATAATTTCCATCTATTACATACGTATACACACAATTCACAGCAGTTATTTTGTAATTTCTGTAGGTCGATAGGACATGATGAGTGCACCTATCGAAGTTATGAACTGATGGGTGATCGAAATCCTACCTATAGAGTTCAGTTTGAAACATAGGCCCTCGATCAAAACATAGGAATGGCGCGCACTGGATTTCAGGGCCGAGGTGGAGGGGGCCCAGGAAGTGGTCATGAATAACTGATATGTTACAATTACGGAGGGCCAGGTAATTATGCCCACGATTGTACGAATCCAGTGTGACCGTCATGCTTGTATTGTATGTTGTTTGACCATGAGACAGAGGATTTTCCCACACTAATAGCGAGGTTACGCGATAAAGGAGTACTCCAACCTCCCCTAACTCAAAACCTACAAATGATGAGGTCTGAGCCCTGTGAGGAAGAACCTAATGTAAATATCATGCTCCAGAGTGGTATTATGACAAGGGATGAAAAAGGCAAGCAATATGAAGAAAGCACCTGGGTTCACAAGGCTCCAACAAAGGAACCAAAATTTGATTTGAAGCATGCTAAGGATCCCTTCATGGAAGCTAAGAGGAGCTTCGTTGATGCCTCCACTCCAGGAAGTAAAGACAGATTGGAGTCGGAAATGGACCCATCGATGCTCACTATGTTCTTGAAGACCACGCCAAGAGAACCACGCGTAGTCCGGAAGCTCGGGAAGCACACGATCCGAACAGGAAGGGAAATGAGATTGACCATGCAAATCGGGGAATATGAGATGGACCAAGTGATTCTAGCTCTAGGATCAGACGCAAACGTCCTACTAAAGCAAACATAGGAGTGCATGGGTAGGCCTACATTGCAATGGTCTCCTATCCAACTGCAGATGGAAAACCCGCAAAAGATCCTACCTATGGGGAGATTGTAGGGAATCATAGTAGATATCGAAGGAGCAACTGTGCTCATAGATTTCGAAGTGATAGAGATTGTTGATGAAAATATTCCCTACCACATGTTATTAGGAATAGATTGGGCCACTGACATGAATGGAGTGATAAATCTAAAGAAGCGGAATATGATCTTTGAGAAAAAGTCTTTGCACGTAGTTGTACCTTTAGACCCTACAGAAGGATCGTGCTACATGGAGCTAGTCCACGACTACGATGGTGATGATTACTTGGATTGTATCTACAAGATAACTGTGCAGCAATAGGACTAAGTAAATCCAACTGCGGATGGCTAAATCTCATGGGAGCATGAAAGCTCCTACAATTTGATTCTAATGAGGAGATAGAATGATGCCAGAACTAGTTATATGAGGTAACCATGCTCAATTGTAACATGATTATAAGATCATTGCGTTGCGTAGAAAAAGAGGTAAGACACCTACCTACATATGATGGGTTAAGCGAGGTGGATGACTTCCTCAAAAAATTTGAAAGAGAAGTACCGGATCAACAACTTTTCGACGCTCTAAAATAGGTACTACAAGCTACACCTACAAGATGGTGGGGTATGCACCAAGGAAGTTCTTAGGACTGGCACGAATGTAGAAGGATGATGTGCATGTGGTTTGGGAAACCTCATATGTGATTGAAAGAAAATTATGATGGACATGATGATCCACATTTACACCTCGCAAAATGAACAAAGGTCTATGGGGAAGAGCCACAACTTGAGTGGGTGCACTTGTTCTATCATACCCTGGATATTATACCCATGAATTGGTATATAGGAACGGAGCTTCGCCATGACACGGATGAATGAGATATCTTGTGTGAAGGATTCCTGTAACCTTCACGTTTGAGGATCATTGGTGGGATATTGTTGATGATGGGCTACAAGCAGTAAAATCAGTTATCTTTAAAATACCTTGACGGCCAATGGAAGTGCTTCAGCCTGAATGGGCGACCCAACTGAGCTGCATGCTAGAGTGTTACAGTGTAAACAATGAAGAAGACGATGAAGATCCATGAAAAGTTAACATCCCAGAAATTGAAGGCTATCGCAAGGTTCAAGGGCTATTGATTAAAGACCCTGACATTATTGTGCCAGTAAAGACAAAGCAGGTAAACATTGGTACGAAGGTTGAACTGAAGTATGCAATGCTCAGCGACTACTGGGATGATGCCATGATGGATAAGATCATTGAGTTACTCCGTGAGTACCAAGACTTATTCCCGACCAAGATCACAGACTTAAAGGGGATCGTTGGCGATTTAGGGCTGATGAAGATCACCCTAAAACCCGACGCGAAGCCAGTCAAGCAAAGGACTTACAAATTGAATCTGAAGTACAAGGAAAAGGTTCACGTAGAACTAGACAAAATGCTTGCAACTAGAATCATTGAGCCAGTGGAAGAATTTGACTAAGTAAGCACTATGGTAGTGTAGGACAAGAAGCAGAAAGGTGAGATAAGAATATGCATGGACCTCGGGAAATTGAATGATCCCTGTGTACATGACCCATTCCTGACTCCATTCACAGATGAAGTATTGGAAAATGTCAGCGGGCAAGAAGCATATTCTTTTACTGATGGGTTCTCAAGGTACCACTAGATCAAAATCGTGTGAGAAGATAGGAGCAATACCACATTTGCGACTGAGTGGGTTGCTTTCATACATCGTAATGTCGTTTGGGTTAAAGAACGCATCGGCCATCTTTTCGCACATAGTTGTTGCATCATTCAAAGAATATATCCACAAATTCTTGGAGGTCTATCTGGATTATTGGACTGTATTTGGCTTGGTTAAGCACCATGTAGCGAGCTTACACTTGATGTTGGATGCTTTCCGATGACACCAAATTGAGCTGAACCTCAAAAATTGTATGTTCATTATTCCCTTTGGGAACCTATTGGGACATGTGGTCTACAAACAGGGACTAATGGTAGACCCCACAAAGATTGCAATAATTCTGAATTTGGAAGCACCACAAAGTGTTGAACAGTTGCGCACTACCTTGGGACATACTGGGTACTACAGGAAGTTCATCAAAGGCTATGCCCAAATCATGGCGCCAATGGAAAAACTATTGAAAAAGGATGTCATGTTTTGCTAGAATGATGATTGCATGAAGAGCCTGCATGTACTAAAAGAGAAATTGGCCTCTGCCCCAATCCTGGTCTTCCCAATATGGGATGTGGAGTTTGATGTCCATGTTGATGTGTCATGTATAGTGCTGGGAGTGGTGCTAACATAAGGGGGTGGAGAGGGATTGGATCACCCTATCGCGTTCGCAAGTCACAGGTTATCCAAAGCAAAAAAGAACTATTCCACACCTGAATGCGAGGGGTTAGCTATGGTATGCATGCTTTAAAAACACCAGCACTATTTTCTAGGAGGACATTTCAAGATGTATACAAACCATTCTGCGCTAAAATACTTGGTTAAGAAGCCTGTGTTGGGGGGGTGCATATGCAGGTGGCTCTTATTTTTCAAAGAATATGACTTTGAGGTTGTGGTGAAGCCTGGATGCCTAAACGCGAGACCAGATCACTTGTCGCATATTGAGACGGGAGAGGAACCTACTAGCTGGGAGGAAGGATTACTTGATGCACAGCGCTTTGCTGTGCGTGTAACGGACAGACACTTTGAAGATATAATCCACTTCTTGACAACGGGGACTACACCGAAGGAATACCCATCCAGCAGAAGAAGGAACTGGTGGTGAGCACGACTGATTTTTATATCATCGTGGGGCACCTATACAAAATGGGAAATGATGAGATACTGCGAAGGTACCTACCTGAATTTGAGCGAAGTCAGATTCTCGTGGAAGTGCATGGGGGCACTTAAGAGGACACTATGCAGGATGAGTGACCAAACAAAAGATTCTCTGCGCAGGGTTATGGTGGCCAACCCTTCATCAGGGTTCAACAGCACACTGTAAAGCCTGTGATATATGTCAAAGGATAGGTAGACCATTACAGAGGAACGAGATTTCTTTGAATCCACAAATGATGCTATAGCCCTTCGAAAAGTGGGCAATTGACTTTGTAGGACCTATCAAATTCTAGGGAAAAATAGGCACGCGATACATTATCACCGCGATAGAGTACCTGACTCGTTCGGTGGAAGGGTAGCCAGTCAAAGAATGCATGGTCACCATGGCTGTGAATTTTTTGTTTGAACACGTATTGACTTTATTTGGTTGTCCAAAAATATTAATGAGTGATCACAGTATGCATTTCCTGAATGAAACCATCAACACACTAACAGAAGAGTTCTAGGTGTATCATCAGAAAGGCACACTTATCACCCACAAGCTAATGGGACAGTAGAAGCACTCAACAAAATACTTGAGATTGCGCTAACCAAAGTATGCAATGCACAGAAGAGCAATTGGGACTTGCACGTACCTACAGTACTATGGGCTTATAGGACAACGTGCAAGAAACTTATAGGACAGACACCTTTTTGGTTGGTTTATGGCATGGAAGCTATCATGCCAATGGAATATATTTTACCTAGTCTATGCATAGTAGCACTCACAGGTATGATGGACTGTGAAGCCCTAGAAGAGAGGCTTACGCAGTTGGAAGAGCTTGAGGAGGAACTGTTTCTAGCTGGCTTTCATCAACAGGTGCAAAAGTAGCATGAGAAGGCCTAGCATGATCGCCATATTAAGTTGTGCACCTTCAAGGTAAATGATTTAGTGTTGTTGTATGATAGTAAGTTTGATAAATTCGTGGGAAAGTTCAGAATGAATTGGCTAGGACCATACGTTGTTAAAGAGGTCATAGATGGAGTCCTGGTATAGCTATTCAAACTAAATGGAGAGCCTTTCCCAGGTAAAGTGAATGGTAGCCACTTGAAGCCCTACATGGGTGACCCGGCTATTTGACTAGCCAGCAGAAGCATAGTCTTCACACTCCAAGGATCTAGACAAAGGTACGGGATTATAAACAAATGCAATGGATACAGGCACATATTCAGAGAAATAACTCTAACACTGCGGTCTTGGAACAACGTATGCAGCAGATCCAGCATCCAGCAGCTCAGTGTGCTGCTGACCTTGCCATAGTTTGAGAACAGTTGGAGGGACTCCACACAAAGATCTTCACACCAACAAAGTGACTCGAGCGTGAGTCACAATGTTTTTGTTAGGGGCATGTTGGGCATGGAATCCCCCCAAGGCATGTTTTGGGGCTTAAAGCCCACGTTTTGACCAAATCCTTTTTTTAAAAGCTCTATTAATTGCGAGTGTGGGGCACGAAAGTATAATAGTGTCACAGGGTTTTCCACCATAGTTTTTGTAATGTAATTTAAGCTAGATAGACCTACCCATGGTCCACAGACCATGGGTTTGTATAAATAGAGTGAGGCTCTAAGTGTAGAAAATAACGAAGAATGAATAGAACAAAAGCATGAGAAGTATAAGTGATTGAGTCGAAGTGTAAAGTGTGTTTATGGGTCGTAGAGTAGGAGAGGGCTCTACAGCTGAGTGTACAGAGGCCTAGTAGTCCGCAGCTGAGTGTGCAGGGTAGGTTGAGTCTATAACCATTGGGAGAATCAATGAAGAGAAGTTTTGTTATAATTCTGTGTACATTTTCCTGGTTTAATGCATGATTGGATATAATTTGAAAGTATACTGTTTATTTATTGCGCAATCATGTATGAATGTTTTGTATTACTAGTTATAACTTAAGACATTCAAGTAGGTGAAGTTAATTAATTAACACTGGAAGATAAGTAGGATCTTGGGTAATAGCGCAGAGCATGGCACAACCCCTAGTTAGGGTTGCATGAAGGCAGAGTATCAGGCCATGAGAAACGGGAAGTGCGTGAAGCAATCTACGCACAAGAACAAACAAAGAACCAATCGTACCTATAAAACATCTCAAGGGTGTGGAAACCTGGTTCTATCACCCTCGCATACTACTTTGGGTGAGACCTCAGTCCGCACACCTTGGATATTTGCCAAAAGGGCCAGTAGTACAAGGATTTGTTTGGCTACTTAACTCCGAACCTGGGTCATGCCCCAACAAGCCAACACCAAGACAAGCATTGGAAAGCTAATTTAGAGAGATTTCTTTTAACGGTGACCATAAGTGCCTGTGTACACTATCAGTCTGGTCAATTTGTTGTGTACTCAATCTCCTCAGATTTAATCCTAATAAAGCGGTCGCCCATCTTGAAAGCAGACCCAAAGACGTAGTCCATCAGGGACCAAATCCGTAATAAATCTTGCTTTATGGAATCGATGTGTTTTTGTTGATTTTCACTTCTATTTTACATCTTTCTTATGCTTATCAGCTGTTGTAAAGTATTTCTTCTCAAGCAGTTCTCACGGCTTAAGCATTTTAAGTTAACATTTAGTTCATTGTTGGCATAATCAATTCTACTTCAGTTTAAACATATGATCATTTCAGATCATATAATTTAGTATCAGAGAAGGTTGCATTTGTAGAATTTTTCCATTGAATGTAAACCAGGTGAAAGTCACAATGTGGAGAAGGAATCCTCGAGGAGATTGATCCATAGATTGGAAAGAGAATAGTCGCTCATAAGTTGACCATGATAGGATCTGATGCAGGTGAAACACCCAGAGACTAAGATGAGTGATGAACAATTTCAATAAGCATTCTTGAGTAGGCAGCATATGTATATATGAGGATAAGAAGACGAGAGATGCAGCTTCTTCTTCAATGACATCGAAGAAGGAAAAAGGTAAAGGCAAGGCTAATAAACCACCTTCACCCTCATCATCTCCATCATCATCATCTTCTTCTTCTTCTTTTTCCAGTGCAGAATATGTAACAGAAAAGAAACCTAAGAAAACATCTCTTTTAAAACTTGATGTAAAATTTGGGTTACCTATTTATGATGGTGAAATGAATCCTGAAAAGCTAGATAACTGGATTAAGCAGTTGGAAGTGTAATTTCATATTCAAAACATTTCTGATGATAAAACAAAAATTCAATTAACAACGCTTAGAATGGGGGTGGGAAATCTTTAATCTTCTGGGAAAGTAAAACTTAGATAGATGTAAAGTGGAAAGGTGATGTCATCTCTTCATGGCCTAAGTTTTTAGAATCTGCTAGGAAACAATTCAATCCTTTAGGATACATGCAGCAAGTTGTTATTGATTGGCAACATTTGAGGCAAGGTAAAGGGAAAAGTGCTTAAGAGTTTAATCAGGAGTTCAGAAAGAAAGCATTGGTGCTTGGTATTTCATTGGATATGCATGAAAATTTATTAAAATACTTCAGCAGTTTACATTCATGTTTACAACATACATTATTGATGTTTAATCCTAATGATTTTGATGAAGTGTGTGTTCAAGCCATACATATTGAATCAGGGGGTAGACCATTCAAATTTTCACCACAATCATCCAAAGAGTTGGAAATCAAGGGTTCCAATGAAAGTAAGGGGAATTATAATTTGAAGAGAAAGAAATCAGTGACAGCTCAGAAGGAAAGACCTACATGTTCTCATTGCCAGATAATTGGTCATGATGAATCTAGGTGTTGGAAACCTCATCTAGAACTTAAACCCAAAAATTTCCTTAAAGAGAAGGATGAAAAGAATATAATTGCAGCAGTCCAGCAAGATCTAGGTTTCGATTTAGGTGATGAAAGGAGGATAATTGCCATAGTTTCGACAGGTAAAACTTCTAATACTGGTTTAAGTTCTAATACTATTGCATCTTCATCAAACATAAATCCTTCAAATGAGGATAAAAGAGTTGAATTATTTAACATAAGGATAAATTCTAAGCACACAAAGATAGATACAATGTTTGACAGTGGATCATTGGCAAATTTAATATCCGAATATTTAGTTAAGAACAAGGAAAATTTTAAGGATGGAAAATTTTCTTGAAGTTTAAAAACATTGGCGAATCTCACTAATCCCTAATATGAAAACTATAAAACTTTTATTGATATATTTGTAAAATTATTCAAATTTATAGTGGTTTTATATATAGCCTCTGTATAATGTTGGCAATTTTTAAGGCAAAATAATTTTATATTCTAAAATTCGGGTGAATTGCCTTTTATAAAGTTGGAAATTGGCGAATCATTTTTGTGGAAAAATCATGGAAAATTAGTGGGAGAACATTAGCCCCTAAAATTTTCCATGGTTAATAACTTGGGTTTGGAGACATGGAATCATCTAAGACCTTACCCATTAGGATGGCTAAATAAATCAACTCAAATAAAAATCACAAAACAGTGTCGATTAAGATTTTCCATTACAACTAATTACATTGATGAAGTGGAATTAGATGTGGTTATGGTAGACCTATGTGGAGTTGTCTTAGGAAGTTCTTATCTTTATGATCATGATGCAATATTTTATAGAAGAGAGCATAAATATCACCTTAATAAAGATGGGGTTGAATTTATTGTCAGGGCACATCAAAGTAAAAAATCACTTGAATTTAGTTGTTGCTAATCAAATGAAGTGATTAATAACTTCAAATAAGAGATTTGTAATCATGTGTGTAAAGGAACAACATAAGAATCAACATGATGTTTGTTCAGGTTATGAGTCTCGACTTAAAGATAGTTTGATCAAAGAGGTAGAAATGTTTCCAGTTCTATTTAAAGAAACCAAACATCTTACTCATAAGCAGGGAATACAACATGAATTACAGTTGATGCCTAAAGCACCTCTTGCTAATGTAAGAATGAATCAATTTAGTCCAAGTTTGGAAGTTATCAGTTACAGGGATGCAGGTTAGTATTGGGGAAATTCAATGTTAAATTTCTCTTGTATTGTGTCACCATTTCATGTTTCAAACAATTTGGAAGCCTCTTTTCAAGTGGAGAGGAAGCCTATTTGTTTTCATATCAAAGCCTTTTCTAAAGTAGTGTCGAAGTATCCAATACATCTAAGGGAAACTTATGCATCAGGGGAAAGTGCTAATCAATGGAAATATCAGTTAATGAATGAAGAAACAGTGATTCAAATAAATCATCCAACATTTTAATGCTTTCAAGTTCAAACTAAGTTGCAACACTCTTCACATTACAATTTGATGGGTTTATTGCAGCAAGTTCACTTAGTAATAATGAACCAGGAAAGTATATGAAGTCGAATAGCTGGTATGATGTCAAAAATGTCTTTGATTGTCACTGTCATTCTGCAATATAGATTGTTAATACATGTCAATAATATTGAACAATATCCTGTAGAGATTGTTTTCAAAGATGTTTATGAATCACTAATTCATGGAACTTCATGGAAAGAAGTCAATTTCCATGTTCATAGTAGGTTGTTTGACCATCTTCGCAAGTTGTGCATACTATAGATGGATGGAACAATTCACAAATTCAAAGTGTGCCATGATCAGCACCATCAGGGTCATCATTTTCAGGTGGTTGATCGAATGTATTGGTACATCTTCTGAAAAAGGTGGAGAGTGAGGGAGCTCTACCCTCATTTACTATCTGTATAGTCAAAGTTTTGTGGTCCAAAAGATTTCAAGTGGAGAGGATTGATCTAGGAGGATATTGTCAGATCAATTGCACAGGTTTAGTTTCACCGTCAACATTCAATGTCTTGTGTCTTCAGCTTTGATAGTGATGTTTATGGTTCAGGTTGTCTGGTGATGTCAATAGTTGATATGGTTTTGTACTTGGTTGTCGACATGTGATTGTCTGCAGTTCCGCCGAGATTTGGTTGTCATATGGGCTTGAATGTCACTTTGTGACAGTTGGTTGTAAATGGGTTTTTTTGACACTAAAGTCTAAACCTAAGTCATTATATAAACCTATACTTCAAACATAATGACAAACCCTAATACACCTAAAAATTGACTTTAACCTAAGTCTAAACCCTAATACACTAAAATCCTAACCAAAACCTAAAACCATGTATTAAAAATGCAATAAAAATCCATAACCCTAAGTCCTAAACCCATTCAGGTTGTTATAAAAAATTTTAAAACATTAATAAACGTTCAAAACATTAAAAAATGTGCATAATAGTCCCTAACCATAGGGTTAACCGTAATTGCGACGGACCATGTGAGCGGACACGGATTAACCGTCGGGGTTAACTATGTCGAAGCTTGACCACACAGGGAATTGACTGTAACCATTGTCATATGAGCAGTGGTGATGGCCACCACAGTGTCAGAACTGCCAGGTTGAACACAGTGCCAAAACAATCACTGTAAACCTCGGCATGTGAACGTTGTATAGCTCACCATGCAGTCAACCACTAGCAGGCAACGAAACAGCCGAAGCTATAACCGCAGGTTAGTTAGATTGTGTTCACATGCGTTGTCTCCTCCTCCGCTTGGTTAGAAAACAGCTAAGGTTTTGAGTTTATTATAAGGTTGAAAACTGGGTTTTTTAGTTGAATGTTGTTATTTGGTTACACTAAGACCTAATAACAATAAAACTCAAAACCAAAACCTTAATTTAACCCTAGAAGTTAGCTAGTTCATTCCTAAACTTGGTGTGAAGGAGTTTGAATTTATTTGCAAGGTTATAAAGGCAACTTTTCTCATTGAAGATGAAGGATAGTGGTTTTGAGTTTTATGTCTAGGTTCTATAGGATATAGACTGTTTTTTTCCGTGTAACAGGAACATCGAGAATCAGAATTGGGAACCAAGACATGCGTTGGAAAGCTAATTCAGAGAGATTTCTTATAACAATGACTAGAAGTGCTTGTATACACAATCATTCTGGTCAATTTTTTGTGTAATCGTCCTCCTCAGATTCAATCCTAATAAAGCGGTTGCCCATCTTAAAAGAAAACCTGGAGACATAGTCTATCAGGGATGAACTCCGTAATCAATCTTGTTTTCTTGTATTATTGTGTTTTTTCTGCTCTTCACTTCTGTTTTACATCTTTCTTATGCTTATCATCTGTCGTAAATTCTTTCTTCTCAAGAAGTTCTCGCGGTTTAGGCATTTTAAGTTAATATTCAGTTCACTGTTGGCATAATCAATTCTACTTTAGTTTAAACACATGATCATTTCAAATCATTTTTGCTTCATAATTTTATTGCCTTTCTAATTAGTTTTTCACTATTTAATGTTTCACTTTATCTATTATCGTTATATATATAAATAATGAAAATAAATAAATAAATAAATTGTTAAGTGATGTGTCCTGAGATATCAACGTACTTAACTTTTGACTTGAGAAACCATGACCCAGGAGCATCTAAGCCATCAAAATCACCTGAGGATCGCACCCAACCTAAGCCACACCAACCCTTAACATGGATTTTTGCCCATGAAGTTTTGAACTGCTAACCTTCACATCATGGAGTGCCTTAACAATATACCTCATCACCATCTATTGTAAACTAGTGGGAAATATATAAATAAATTTAAAAATAATATTAAAAAATAAATTGAACTTTAAATAAATAATCATTAAAATACAAAATACCTTTGTTTATATATATTGATATTAAGCAAAGTCTTTCGGTAGAAATCACATAAGAGAAAATTTTCACCGACGCATTTCGAACCAACAAGTGTGGTTCATCATCAGGACTGGATATAAATTATCTTAACTTTTAGAATATTTAATCAATATAAATTTCATCTAATTAATAAAATAAACCATGCCTTGTATTATAATATAGGGTTCATGCTTGTCAAAGTTGTGGATGGGGTATCTGAACCCTAGTTGCCTCGACCCCTAGTTCGTGCTTCTTTTCATCCATGAAGTCATGACATTTCTTCTTGTGAAAGTTAATACTATTGAAATTACTTGTTATTATTCATGTATCAAAACTAATTATTTGTCTTTTGCAATTTCTTTGCAGAAAATACTAAATAAAACACTACTGCAACTTCACAAAATTTAAATAAACCACAGCAACTGAGAAAATATAGCACACACACAAAAAACGAACAAAGATATTCATGGAAAAATGTCCCTAAAAAGCCCATAGTGTGGGGAAAACTACTTGTACAAATGAGTATTTTATTTATTCTTCAACAAAATTTTGTGATAAAAAATTTACAATTGTTTGTTGTAAATTAAAAGACAAGTCAATTTGGCTTCCTAGGGACAACTCATCCCCTCTGATCCAATTCATACCTCCTCTAGAGCCTTAAATTGGTCCACACATATGGACCTAGCAACTCACACTGGTTGGAAAAATCAACTCAACCTCCTATGGAATTTGACTTCTTCTAGGAAACTTGGTTTCCTTGTCCCCGTTGAACCCGTGCTATGTCGTGGAAAGGGCATGTGCAAGTTGATCACTCTGGAAAATTTCTCCTTGCTTTGGCAACTCGTCCTCTTTGAAGCAAATCGCACTATTGGAAACTTAGCCTCTCTCTATAGATAAAATTGACGTCCCTTTAACTCTAAGAACCTGGAAATATCTGCAACGAATTTCCTCTAGAAATTTAGTCTTCAATCACTAGTGATCTCGATCTGTTGGTGCCCTCATGCTATCACTATGTCCTTGTTATCACTACAAATTTTTGTCTTTGATCTATGCTCCAAATTCCCATCAATTTCCTCTCATAATATCTCATTGAGCAATTAACGACCATGATCTCATCTTAATCGATGGCTAAGATCATCTTGACCCCATTAAATGACTTTTCTAGAACAATTAATCCTGATTAATTAAGCCATTTTCCTAAGTTTGACTTAGGAAAATTAGTAAATTTTCTAATTAATTATAATAAAGGTATTTTTCCTTAGAAAGTAATTATGGATATTGGATAAAATTAATCCACTATGTTTCTTAGCCTCATGGACACCATCTGAGACTAGAAAACATGTCCGAGCTACATAAACTAACATTCCCTCTTAGCGAGTAAGGTTTTTGCATAACGCCCATCCTGTCTTTGAATAAGATGGATCTCACTTTCCCCAAAGCCTTCATCGGTATATTTTCTACCTACTCATCTATGGGTATATATTGTTGTTGAACAATCTTGCACTGCACACTATCCCCGATGAAGTGGTATATGATGTCTATATGTTTGGATTTGTCATGAGACACCAAATTTTCTGACAACCTAATGCAACTTTGATTCTCGTAGTGTATCAATGTCGTCTCAACCCTTTGACCAAACTAGGCTATTAGTAGCTTCTAAAGCCATATGGCCTCGCATGTAGCCATGCTCATTTCTATGTATTGTGCCTCTGTAGAACTCACTACCACACACTTTTGCTTCCAACTATTGGAAGAAACAACCCATAATCCCATGTTAAAGAAACATCCTGAAATGTTTTTCTGATCTAATTCATTACCTGTCCATTCTGTGTTAGTATAGCCAACGAACCTAACACTATCACCTCAAGCGTATCTGATGCCATACTCAATAGTGTCACACAAATACCTTAGCACATGTTTTGTTGTTGTCCAATGCACTCTTTTCAGTTCCACCATGAACTGACTAAGGGAGTTTACTGTATAGGATACATTTGGCTTGGTTTTGACCAAATACACGAGAGAGCTTATCAATTGTATGTATAAGGTGGGCTCTACATCCTTCTCCATAGATGTGTCTGTCTTCCTCCAATTCATGGTCATGGTTGTAGACATTTCTCTATAATCCTCCATCCCGAACCTTCTCAGGATATTGATGCAGTATTTCCCTTATCTAAGGAAAATCTCACTATTTGTCTACCACACCTCCATCCCTAGAAAATAGTGCATGATCCCCAAATCCTTCATCTCGAACTCATCTGCAAGGTCCCTCTTGCACTCCTTTATGAAACTTGGTGAACATGTTAGAAAAAATTCATCCACATACAAGACAAGAATGAGAACCTCACCCCCAACCACCAAACAGTATAGGTTCATGTCTACCTCACTCTTCACAAATCCCATTCCCTGCAAGTAGTTGTCAATGCACTCATACCACACACTGGGAACCTACTTGAGCATGCACAAAATATCTCTTCAACTTGAACACACAGGTCTCTCTGTTGTGTGCTAAAAATCCTTTCGGTTGTTCAATGTATACTTCCTCCTCCACCTCACCATTTAGGAATGTCGTCTTGACATCCATCTGATGGATTTTCCATCCCATTTATGTTGACAATGACATCACACCCCTGATATAAGTATACCTATCCATAATATCAAACTTCTCCTCGTAGTCTATCCCCTCCTTCTGAAAGAACCCATTAGCCACAAACCTTGCCTCAATGCTACCATCTACACCATGCTCTATCTTATAGGTCCAACATGATCCAACCATCGCCCTACTTTGTACAACCTCTCAAACATCATTCTACATGATTGAGGAGTACTCCTCGACCATCGCACCTCACTACATTTGTTCTTGTGTAGCCTCCTAATAGTTAGAATGATCGTTATCAAATAATTGGTTGGTCAACGTCATGTATCCATTCTACCTCTCTGGTTTTCTATGTTTCCTATTGCCCATCCTAGGAGCTCCCAATAACTCCTGAGCATCCCTAAGCATCTATTAAACCTCATGACTCCTCCTGCTAATTGTATAAGATGGAATATCCACCTCTATGTCCTCCTAATACATCTCCCTGGTCTGCTACATTTGTTGCTCCATACTCTGTGAAGTTTGAGGAACTCATGTAATTGTTCATGTGCTCGTACTGGTAATTGTACTCAAGCTTTATTATCCCTCATCCTACTCATCAACTCTAGGATTTTTTGTTAGATGCTCATTCTTATTATCAACTACTAGCAAATATCTCGACCTCATGTATGCCTTATCCTCTAGGAACTTAACATCTCTCTTGGTGATAATTCATCTTGCCCTTGAAATGAAAATATGATATGCCTTGAAGGTCTCGTTGTGCCCAGCAAATTATCCTCTCCTATAGTTTGATTTAACTTTGAGTGTATTTGTTCCAGAATGTGACAATATGATAAGCTTCCAACTATCCTAAAATGAATCACATCTGGCTTATTTCCTGTGAATTCCTCGCCTGGTGTCATCTTTCCCAACACTCTATGTTGAACATTATTCTATATGTAAATTGTTTTATTGCATGCCTCCGTCCAAAAGTAGTGTGGAAAATTTTGGTCATACAACATCACTCTCACTGCCTCTGAAATAGAATAATTCTTCCTCTTAGAAACCCCATTCTATTGTGGGTTGTAAGGAATCATCCACTCTCTCTTGATTCCCACCCTAGTACAAAACTCATGTAGCTCTTTCCTATGTACTCACATCCATTGTCTAACCGAAGAACCTTGATCTTTGTGCTTGTCACACTTCCACTAGAGCTTTGAACTCGTGAAATCAACTAAAGGCATCATCCTTTATCTTCAAGAAGTATATCTAAGTCTTCCTCGAGAAATCATTAATAAAAGTAGCTAAGTAATCATATCCCGTTAGAGACTTCGTATACATCATCCCACATATATATGAATGTACAAAGTCAAGAATGCCCTTTGATATGTAGTCACTCCTTGGAAAGATGCTTTCCCAAACTTCCCCAACATACAACCTCTGCAAACATTATCATGCTCCATGCTAACCTTTGAAACACCTGTCACCATTTCATGGAGAAATCTAAGTGCTCCATGATGTGTATGGTCCATCATCCTATTCCATAGCTCCCCTAACCCCTCGGATTGATATTGATAACTAGTTCCTTTGGAGTGTCCATCTACAACCTATACAACTTGTTTCTCCTAACTCCAATCGTTATAGGTGATTTCTAATCCTTGTGCTTTAATAACACCTACACCCTTCTAAAGATAACAATGTACCCTTTATCCTAAAGGATAAATATGGGAATCAAGTTCATACCCGGACCTATCACATGGAACACGTCACAAATGGGAACTGACTTGTCATTCACCCTCTAAAATGGAACAGGCCCTCCTGGAACTGGGTTGCACTCAGAATTATTCCACATCTAGATATGAAATTTGATGTCCTCCTCCTTATAGTTGGAGATGTACTCTCTAACTTGTGAAAAATTGGAATCTTCACTCCTATTGCAGCAACTGGAAATTATTCTCCCAATTGTTAATTAAATTTTAACAATTTATTTATTGTTTCCTACAAAAAATATTGAATAAATCACACTGCAACCTGCAAAAATAAAAATGCAAAATATTAAATGCTAGAATAAATGCTAACACACACACACACAAATTTACACAGTTATTTTTTGACAAATGTCCCCAGAAAAACCCAACTTGGGAAAACCAATGCAACAATGAGGGTTTATTTTATTATGTAGGAGTGAAATCTGAGTACATTTATGGATCCCCAACTAGAAATCAAAACAATAAGAAAATATACGTAAAATACTGAAGGGAATTACCCTTCTCCCATGTGAAATCTTTGGCTCGACTTTCCCCATCATATTCTTAGCCTCATGGAGCACTGTGTTAGCCTTTATGTTGCTGGCTAGACGACTTGCTTTGGAATGGGCTCAGATGAAGTTTTTTTTCCTTTGGAAACTGAGAAAATTATCTCTCTGACCCTCTAAGACTCCTTCTTGGCCTCTAAAACTAAAAACGAATTTCCTTCCCTCCAAATCGATCTGCCTGACTAAAGCACTGTGTAGTCCCTCGACGCTACCTCTCGGGTATAATTCGACTCACTTGTTTTTGCCTCCCTGGATCTAGAAAATATTTTCTCTGGCTCTCATTCCCCGCCCCTCACTCACTGCTTCAATCTCACTAGCTCTCTCTCTAGTAATTGGCTGGTGCTACTTTGGAAATCGAACTGCTCATGAAATTGAACTACTCAAGTGTCTTCTCCAAGTGCCCATCGACTTCTTATTATAATCCTCTATTGAGACTTCAATAGCCAATATTAGATCTTAATAGATGGCTAGGGTTAACTTGAAGTCAATCCATGTGAGTTTCTAGAACATTCACACCTTGAATTAATTAATTCTAATTAATTAGTCATATTCCATAAGTTTAGACTTAGGAAATATTTAAAAATTGACTAATAATCTAATTAAGTCACTTCTAGGTTGAATTTCCATAAACGATTTATGGGTTTTTGATATATCATGTATTCTAGCCTCTCCACAAAATTTCAAGGCTAGAACACATCTAATGCTACAAAAAGCTAAAACTCCCTCTTAGTGAGGAATGTGTTCTATTGCTCTACTGCACATCCTGTGTCAGCACCTTGTCTTTGCATCATCTCCTGTCATGTTGTTGATGTATAGCTAATATTGCCCAGTAGCTATTGTGCAATTTTTATATGTGTTGCATATTTGTTCCCACTGACTTGCTGCGAACACTGCATCTGCACTACAAATCCCTCTCATTTGTTGTTATTGCAACTAGAACAACTACAAGTGAGAATCATCCTAAATACTAAATCATTTGTGATCAGTATGATGCATCTTTCTCCCAAGTCTCTGAATGTTGCTAGTGTCTGCACTATCACTGAGAAATTTTCATTGTTGTTGACTTTGCATTGTGCCATCTGTATCACTGCCAACTATGCACAGCTCCCCAACATCTTACTACTACTAAACTCTACATTTTTCACTCGAGCATCTGACTGCATCTACTACTACTAATCCATCCTACTACTGAAAATTGTTGGCCCCCATAGCAAGGTACTTTTTCAAGAGGTGGACCTCCTCAAGAATCTTTCCCATATGTAGCACTTTAGGGCTACAACACCAAGTCACCCCTCTTCACTCTTGGGGGTATATGAGAAAACATGGCAAAGTGTTCCTCCAACCTGGAGGAAAGCCTATTGATCTCTACTAATGCTTCCTATTGGTCATGCTTCTCCTCCTTGTCCTTCTTCCTGAGAGGACACTAGGCATTGTAGTGACCAAGCTCACCACATCTGAAGCACTTGGCCTTCGACATGCCCTTATTTTTCTTTCTTTTCCCCCTATCCCTAATTGAGACCCTTCAATGTGAGGGTTGCATTCTCCTCTTCCTTCACCTACTTTTACCCGATGTAATTTCCACTAATGGATCTCCTTAATAGAGTTCGTCTCAACTCCTCTTCCCGAAAATCAAACAACATCCTATCCCAACTTTGAAAGGTATATCTACCCAAAATGTTTTGTACAAATACCTACCACTCCTTGGAGACATTATTTAGTGCCAATAGCACTAGCTTTGTGGGTTGAGGCACTGCCCAGACAACTGACAGTTGGTCTCAAACCTCATGAATCTTGGTGAGGCAGGGGTCTATTCTTCCCCCTTCTGCACCCCGATGCATCTCAGCTTCTCTTTTAAGTACATCTTTTGCTACTCAAAATTTCCCTGGTATAGGCATGGAGAGAGTCTCCTACATCTCTCTAACATTACCTTTTCTAGTTATTTTTGAAACAATGTGATATCAAACCCCATCTAGGATAAACCTCTTCACCTGCACCATCTCTTTTTTTACTCCTTCAACTAGTCTACATCTTGGGGCACAGCTTCCACTGCATCAATATATGTCTTCATACCAAAATCGTCTAGAAGGAAGGACATCCTTCCCTTCCAGATGACATAATTGGAAGCACCATCCAACTTGTCCTGATCTTGAAGTCCAGCAGTGGTCATCTCAACAAATGTCGAAATTCTTCACTTCCCTTTTGCTCTAAACTATTCGCACTCCCTTATGGAGTAAGAAACTTTATTGACAATGATTGTTGATTTGCAAGAGAAACCAAACTTCTTGAGACTAGAAATTCCCTGAGGAAATTTTTCCCTCGGTGTGTGCTCTCCTTCAACCCGACAATAGTTCTGGTCTAACAAGATGTTGCAAAACTACTGCGTCTAGCTAGAGATCTTCTCTTTGGAAATACTAGGTTACTCCCTCTACCTTTGGAATCCCTCGATCTAGAGATATCAAATTTTTTATGTTCAACACTTAAAAAAATCGAATTTCCTCCAAAAACTTGGCCTCTCGGTAAGGTGATTGTGTTGCCTCTGGGGTTTCAATCTAAAGGAGGCAACAGAAACAAAGCAGGCAGAAGAAACACCTCCAGCTACAACAACTCCAGCTACAATAGAAGTGTCTGCAAAAGAGCAAGCCACTGCAGCAACACCAAAAGAACAGGCTGAGAGCCTGGATATGCAGAAGCTAAGGCAAGAAATTCAAGTGCTGGAAGCTCAAATGATAGAGCTAAACAAAGCCAAGGAAACCCTAGCCAAAATAGAGGAAAAATATGATAAATCCAAGCAGAACGTGGCTGAAAGGGAGAGGGAAGTAAAAGCCCTGAAAAAGACTATTGCAGAGTTGGAAAAGCAGCTCAATTTTGACAAAGTAACAGCAGAAGCCAAGCAGGTCATATGGACTGCTATTGGCCAAGCAGTCACTAACCAGTGGGAGTACATTGTTGCCATATATGAGCAGATAGGACTCATTGGCAAAGCGAAGAAAGAGCTATACAGCACAAGAAACGACCTAGGCAATATGGCAGACCTTGCCCCAAAGATGATAGAAGTCCTGAATTATAGGAATAGTTCTCAGCTGATCCAGATGGGAATTGCTAACAGAACTGAAACTATTTCCATAATCAAGAGGACTACAACGATGAAGAACCTCATTCAAACACTGGACAGAAGGGTACATGACATGCAAGCAGATATAACCAAGTTCCAGAATAGGTTCACAGCACTGCAAGACAAAGGGCTCCCCAGTCTAGAAGAATCAGGAAAGCTTCTCTCTTATGAGAAGTATATCAAAAGACTAAGCACCTTTTCAGCCATGCAGATTGTTGAGGCTTCTGGGTCATCTACAGCAGGCCCATTAACAGGACAAGCTCTGTTTAATAAATTAGACAATTTGTTTTTTATTAAAAATGAGGTAGCACATTTATTTGATAAACCTCCCGATTTTTATAAGTATACTGAAGCTGATGAGACCGTTGGGTTAATTTTGAAGCAGCAGCTTCCTCACCCAGATAATTGGCAGGACTTGATAAAACTACTTTTGAATCAGGGGTGAAAAAGAAAACGATTTTCGTAGCAATACAGTCAATATTACACTTACAGGTGGGCAAAGACACGACAGAAAGCATAAAGACACTGAGCCAGCTCAGCACAGGCACTCAGCATCGACAACAACATTAGCAGGTACAGGGGGCAGAGTCAAGAAAGATACAGACAATCAAAGGCAGTAAGACACTTTAATGCTTCATTCATGAAGAACAGCGCAGATTAAAGTCCGCAATATTCAAAGGGCAAAAAGCCATTCTGACAGCATTTAAAAGCCTTTACTATCATTTATACTTGTAATAACTTCTCATCTGCTTTATCTACACAAGTGTAATAGATATTTCTTCCTCAGATGACCTCATTCCTGAGATATTTTGTAGACAACTTCTATATATTCCCCCTCGTGTTTTTTGAGAGGGGTTGGACTCCGGATGTAAGATTTTTCTTTTCTGAGATATTCTCTGCTACTCTGATATTGTAACTTTCTCAGACAGTTTAATACAAAGGCAGTGGGATTTCTTCAACGAGGTGTTCTCTCTTGGTCTCTTGATGGTGTGTGGCTCAAAGTTGCAGGATTCCTGTTCATTACATGACTCAATAAGTTTCTAATGGCTCATTAAGTTATGAATGTTTCCAGTTATTCTATATGTTGTTCATACTTCCTGTTTCTCATGTTTCCTCTGTGTTTATAACTCTAGACAGTAAAGAAAAAGGATAGCTTCAGGATTTAGTTATTCACTACCCTGAGCTCAATCTGAGTTGCCTCGTATGTTTTCTTCTGCTAAAGTGTTTAAAGTGTAATTCTTGAATGCTACCTTTAAACCATATCCTTACTGTGCATTGTTGTTTTAAGAATTCAAGTGATTGCTCTTAGACGACATGCCTTTTTCACCAATATACAGCCTAAAGTAACGAAATCTTCATTGCTCATTACTAGTTGTATATGCATCACAATCAAAATTTCACAGTTTGTTCCATGAAATGCACACAGGCCCTATAGCTTGTCCTCTTCACCGAAATCAAGATTTCAAGAGAAACACTCCTAGACCCCATTGCCCAATGGATTAATCATCTATTTTGATATACTTTAGAGGAAACAGAAGCATCCTCCCAACCAAATACACAAAAACAACCAAAAACTCAAAATCCTCACTGAAAGCAGTGATAAACCTAATAGAGAGAGCCCTCTCTGACTGCAGCTGGGCTAGAAGCTGCAGCCCAAAGATTGGTTAGTGGTTACCCCGGCCGTATTCTCTTGGGAGTCAAAGAGAACAACCTGGGTGTTAACAACAGGTAACATCTTCACCTTTGTGCATCTTTGTATTCCTCAGATTTTCCTTGAGAAGTAGCTTCATGTTAGTGGTCGCATCCTGGAACAATTTCAAAATAGTGTCCCACATTTTATTTGTTGTATCCAACTTAGTAATATGTGGAATATGGTCCTTCACTCCATCAAGTATTATCCTTCGTGTTTTGGCATCTTCCTTCTGGTACGTTGAAATTTATGTTGGATCTGTTGGAATTGCTATGACACTAGTTGCATACTCCTTGAGACCATTTTCTTCCAACAATAAGGAAATTATTTCTTTCCAGATGCCAAATTTTAAGGCTCCAATGCCAAATTTTAAGTCTCCATCTAATTTGTCCTAATCTCTCAAACTTGATGAGGCCATTTTACAAACCATCCAAAAATAAGAGAAACCAAAATAAACTAGAGATTATGAACTAGGTTTTAAACCCTCAACTTTTCCTTTTTCTTCCCTCAGATCTGCTTTGATACCATGTGAATTTTAGTATTTTTGCAATAACTGGTTATTATTCACCTATCAAAATTAATTATTTGCCTTCTACAATTTCTTCATGCAAATATTGAATCAAATTGATCTGGATTTAAACAGGAACGCAACAAATTACAGAGATAATCATAAAACAGAGATGCAGTGGAAATAATACTTCATTTCATTAATGTAAAATACTAAAATAAGCTTACAAATAATAATGGAAATAAACCAGCTTGGGCGATGATAACTTATCTTTGAGAAGAGATGTGGCAACTACATGCCTCTGAACTATGTTACAATGAGGCTCAAAGGCCTATTTATTGTTGAGAAACAATGGAAAACCCTAAACATCCAAAAACCTAACCCTAGAAGATGAAATGCCAAACGGTGGGCCCCGTTTGGGTAAATTGGTACATCAACTTCCTGGGGTCATAACTTTGGCATGCAATCTTTGTTTGATGCACATAGTATCTTGTTAGAAATATCTATCCGAGAACTACAACTTTGGGAAGAGAAACATCAGCCTATGGACCCATGTTGCTCCCACTTTTCCCAAAAAACATCGTTTAGCACCTTAAAATGGCTCCGGAAGTTCACGACCCAAAAAACTACTAAAAATAGTAAATTGTGCTACAATTAAGGAAACTGAAAAGCTGAAACAAACAATGGTGGGGGTCCAAGTGGAATTGGCAAGTGGCCACCAATATCCACCTTGATCATTCCTCCCCTGTTAGGAAGCAATGGTCCCCATTGCATTGATTTCCTCCATGAGATGGGGAAACTTCCACTGAACTTGGTCCCTAGTGAGCCACTTGCCCTAGTGAAGGAGTTGGCCTGCTTTGACAACTTGATACAATTGGATATTCTGCTGGCGAGTGTGTTTGATCTATGTGTCCATGATCTGATTAGTTGCAGCTTGTTCCATGCAATCTAGATTTAACTCTGTTGTTCTGCAATGTTGGATGTGTCTAGTAATGGTGGAAAGTATGGCCGAAGTCGGTCCACATTGAACACTGGGTGGAGCCAAGGAAAGGGGGAATGTTGAGCTCAAATGCACTGTCTCCCATAGCCTTGGTAATGGTGTAAGGACTATATAGGAGTGGTCTGAGTTTTTGATAGGCTCCAGTAAGGCATTCCTTTTGCAAACGCAACCAGACTTTGTCGCCCACCTGAAACTTGTGTGGCACCTGATGTTGATCATGTCGTTGCTTGTACTTAGCATTTGATTTATCCAGAATGTCATGGATCTACTAGGGAATATGTTGGATGTGTTCAATGAAGTTGTTTTCCTTATCTATTTCGGATTGGACATGAGCCGAATCTACGTGAGTAGCTGCAAATGGCATGGCTACATCAATGGGACATAGCGGCTAGAATCTCAAGCCCACCTGAAAAGGGTTATGGCCAGTCGAGCTATGGAGAGCTCGGTTGTAGCTGTGCTGAACATAGGGGAGGCTCTCGTCCCATGTGCATGGATGCTTTGAGTTGTACATGCACGGGATTTGTATGATCATCCTATTGACAACCTCTGTCTGGCCATCAGTTTGAGGATGGAAGGTTGTGGACTTAGTGTTTTGGTGTCAAGCATCGACCAGAAACTGGACGAAAATGTACTGAGGAACCTGTTGTCCCGATCTAATATGATAGACTATGGGATCCCAAAGTGTACCCACACTCGTTCAAAGAAGAGTTTAGCAGTGGCTTCTGTTGTGATATTCTTCTTGCAGACAGCCATAATGGCCATCTTCAAGGACCTGTTGATGACCACAAAAACATAGTCATTTCAATGCTTAGTGGAAGGAATGCCTAACATGTAATCTATGGAGATGGATTCCCAAGGTCAACTAGGGGTAGGCAGTGGGCTATAGAGGCCTCGCTTCTTGATGGTCGGTTTGGCAATGGCGTAGGCAATGCATGATCTAATGTACTTCCTAACATCTTGTTGAATATTCAACCAATAGAAATACTTCTGTAGTACTGCCACCATTTTCTCAACCCCGAAATGTCCAGCGGCTCGATTGTAGTGTGCTTCCCAAATAATCTTGGCACGCTCGCTCGAAGGAACACAAAGGTGACCCAGGTGGCATAACAGGGCATCATAGAGGTGAAAATATGGAACACGCTGACCCTCCAAGAGTGTCTGGTATGTGTGGCCGAATTCTAGGTCGCTTTTGTATAGAAGTGGCGAATCAGAAGTCTCGTGCCCACAAGAGTTGAGCAGAGTGGTTAATTTCATGATCGGTGGTCGACTGAGGCAATCTGCAACATTATTGCTGCTACTCTTCTTATACTCGATATTCAAATGGAACTGTTGCAAGTATGTGGACCACTTCTGATGGCGATCATTCTGCAATTTCCCTTGGGTGTGTATGAACTGCAGGGGTCGGTGGTCTGTGTGGATGACTATTTCCTTGCCCAAAATGTAATTCTTCCATTGTCAGCAGGCCTACACAATGGAATACATCTCTTTGTCATAAGCGGGATACTTCCGGACTGTGTCCAAAAGTGTCTCACTCTAATATGCCACTGGATGCTCGTGTTGAGTAAGGACTGCCCCAATAGCATAGTTAGAGGCATCTGTCTCGACCTCAAATGGTTGTTGCAAGTCTGGCAATGCGAGTACTAGTTTCATGCAAAGGTGATCTTTCAACTCTATGAATGCCTTTTGTTGAGATTCAGACCAAAACAAATTTTCTTTCGCTCCTCCCTTAATGACTTGACTCAAGGGCCAAGTGATATGAGAAAATCCCAACATGAACCTGCGGTAGAAGTTGGAAAGACCTAGAAAGTTGTGGAGCTCTGTCAGAGTGGTTGGAGATGGCCAATATCGAATGACTTGGATCTTGGTTGGATCCACATGCACCCCATGTTCATCAATAATGTATCCCAGATACTGAAGCTGGGACATGCCAAAAGTGCATTTCTCCAAATTGGCACACAATTTGTGTTGCCGCAGTGTTTGGAGAACCTGTAGGATGTGGTGGAGGCGCTTCTCCCAACTCTAGCTAAAGATCAGGATGTCATCCAAGTATACCACTACAAATGAGTTGGTGAATGGCCGCAAGATGTTATCCATTAGCCTCATGAAGGTTGCAAGAGCATTCGTCAATCCGAAAGGGATAACCAACCATTCGAAAAGGCCTTCCTTGTATTTGAAGGCAGTTTTCCACACATTGGAGGGTTCAATTGGTACCTGGTGATATCCTAACTTCAAATCGAACTTGCTGAAATATTTTTCCCCCTTAGTTGGTCCAAGAGGTCATCAATCCATGGGATTGGGTACCTATTATAGACAATGATCTTTTTCAGCAACTGATAGTCAATATAGAGTCTCCAAGTCCCATCCTTCTTTTGTACCAACACGATCGGGCTCCCACAGGACGATGAACTTGGACGGATGTGACCTTTCTGCAGTAGTTCTTGAATCTGCCTCTTGATTTCATCATTCTCCAAAACGTAGCACCGATATATTGGTCCATTGAGTAGCGGTGCACCTGGGGTCAGATTGATGGAGTGCTTGACCTGACAGTCCAGAGGAACCCCTATGGAAGAGGTGAAAATGTCCTCGAACTCCTCCACAACCTTGTCCATCTGTAGTTGTCATGCGGAGGGGCCCTGTTTGGAGGTCGTAGTCACTGCCTTCTTCTTTCCTTGAGGGCATATCATCAGGAAAAAATATTTCTTGGTTTTGGAAACAAACTTACTACATTGTTTTGCAATAATCAAAGAGATGGTGGTAGGCAGTGCTACCTCCAGTATCTTGTACAACTTATTTCCCACAGTAACAATAATAGCACGGGGCCTTGATTCATGCATAGCATGTCGCTTCCACAAGTATGGTTGTCCTAATAATACATCACAAACTTCAAGGGGAGCAATGTCACATAATACCTCATTCGTGAAGGGCTTGATGTCGTATGGAAGGCGACATTATTGGCTCACGCAAATTTCCTATCCTTGGTGAAGTCACCCAATGGTGTACAGTTGTGGATGCGTTGTGGTTGGAGCCACTTCACAACCTCTACCGAAATGAGGTTCTTTTGGCTCCTACTGTCGACAATGAACTATAGAAAGTAGCTTTTACCCACATCTAGGAGTGGAAGAGATGCTCCTCCTCCTCTGGTTCTTCGAGTTCCTCCTTCTGGATCTTCGTGGTGGCAACGGTGGCATTGGGCTCCGCATCGATAATCTGCTTCCCTTTGTCATTCCCCTTGTCGGGTTCTAACTCAGAGTCATAACATGCATCTGATTCTAAAACCTTTAGCTCTGCCACCACTGACTGCTTTGCCCGACACTCACTTGTGTTGTGGTTGGAGCTCTTATGGAACCCACACCACTTTCCTGTGTCCTTTTTCGGCTTCACAGAGTTGTTCTTTGCTTGCAGCTTTTGGCGAGTTGTCTTGGGCCACCCCACCTTGGCTTTGTCCTTTGTTCTGCAGTTTGGGGGCACCTTTCCCTTGCTTTAGTTTTGCAGATCCAAAGTCTCACTTCTTCTATTTAAACTTTTTCTCGACCTTGATGGCATATCGATATGTCGTGCCGAGCAAGGGGATGTTCAAAAATTCTATTTCTTCCTAGATGTACTTGTGCAGACAGCCATGGTATTTGAGAACTAAATGCTACTTCAAATCCTTGATTCCCAACTTTGTGCGAAGGGTATGGAAAATATTGGTAAACTTCAGCACGTCTTGGTCCCTTCCCTGCCGCAGCGTGGTCCACTTTATGTATTGATCCTCATAGCTTCTGACAGGGTAGTACTTTTCCTTGATGGCATCCCAAAATGAATCTCAAGTGGGTGCAGTTGAAAATAGTGAGCCTGTACTTTCATCCTTCTACTCGCAATAGGTTTCCCACCAATCCTTGATGTGGGGAGCTGCTTTGAGAAGAGCAAAAATAATCTCTCACGACTGGAAAAAATCATGAACAGAAAAATAACCCTCTAGTAGATTTAACCATTTATCAATGACATCTATGTCTATCTGACCCTCGAATATGGGGATTTCAAAATTAACTTGTACCTTAAACAGTTTGGTGTTTCCAGAGTAGCTGTTGGAAGCTGCTGCATCACTCCTAGGTAGCCGCTAAAGCATCTGGGCAAAGTTGTCCATCATCGCGTTCCTTTGTCGCTCAAGGGCTTCTTTGAGCAAGATTTTGATAGGATCTCTTGCCCCCTCGTCTTTCTTTTCATCCACCATGAGAGGCCATCGGGATTTGCGAGGCTGGTCTTACAAAGGTTCGACCAATTCAAGCCCTAACTCCTTATATCCTGACCTCGTTAGGGACATGCAAAGAAAAATAGAGAAAAAGTAGACCACTCTGATACCATTGATCTGGATTTAAACGGGAATGCAACAAATTACAAAGATAACCATAAAAACAAAGATGCACAGAAATAAGACTTCGTTTCTCTAATGTAAAATACTGAAATATGCTTACAAACAACAATGGAAATAAACCAGCTAGGGCGATGGTAGCTTATCTCTGAGAAGAGATGTGGCGGCTACATGCCTCTTAACTATGTTAGAATGAGGCTCGAAGGCATATTTATTTTTGAGAAACAATGGAAAACCATAATCATCCAGAAACCTAACCCTAAAGACGAAATGCCAAACTGTGGGCCCCGTTTGGGTAAATTGGTACATCAACTTCCCGGGGTCGTAACTTTGGCATATGATCTCCATTTGACAAACACAGTATCTCATTAGAAAGATCTATTCGAGAACTACAACTTTGGGAAGAGAAACATCAATCCATGGACCCATGTTGCTCCCAGTTTTCCCAAAAACCGTCATTTAGGGCCTCAAAATTGCTCCGGAAGTTCATGACCCGAAAAACTGCTAAAAATAGTAAACTGTGCTACAATTAAGGAAACTGAAAAGTTGAAACAAACAATGGTGGGGGTCCAAGTGGACTTGGTAGGTGGCCACCAATATCCACCTAGATCAAAAACACTACTGCAACTTCATAGAAAATAAATAAGCCACAAGAATTGAGAAAATATAGTGCACACACAGACAAAAATAATGAACACTGATATTTTTGTACAAATGTCCCTGGGAAAATCCTAGTGTGGGGAAAACCAATTTTGCAGATGATTATTTTATCTATTCTCCAACAAAATTCTGCGATTGAAAATTTATAACTATTTGTCGTAAATTAGCAAACCTCCAAAAAATTGTTTCTTCCACTTTTCCAAGTCAATTTTGCTTCCTAGAGATAAATTGGCCTCTCTGATCCAATTCATCCCTCCTCTAGAACCTTGAACTAGTCCACATGTGTGCCCCTAGAATCTCATCTCTCATTAACAACTTACACGTAATGGGAAAATCAAATTTAGCTCCTCTATAATTTGACTTCATCAAGCGAACTCAACTTCCTTTGTGCAAATTGATGACAACAACAAATTTCTCCTTCCTTCGGCAACTCCTCCTCTATGAAGCAACTCACTACTTGAAACTTGGATGATAAAATTGACCTCCCTCTAACTCTAATAACTTGGAAACCTCTATGAAGAATTTCCTCTAGCGATTCAGTCTTCAATCACTATTGATCTGGATCTATTGGTTCCCTCACGCTATCATGACATCCTTTATATCACTACAAATATGTGGCTTTTATTTGCTCTCCAAATTCCCATTAATTTCACCGTATAATATCTTGTTGAGCAATCAAATATTGTGATCTAATCTCAATTGATGGCTAACATCATCTTGACCCCATGAAATTACCTTTCTAGAAGTCACTAGAGGAAACTTGATTTACCTTAATTAATCCGGATTAATTAAACCATTTTCCTAAGTTAGAGTTAGGAAAATTAATATACTGGCTAATTAATTATTATTAAGGTAATTTTAATTATAAGTTCTTTCTAGGTATTGGATAAAATTAATCCATTGTGTTCCTTAGCCTTATGGACACCATTTCAGACTAGAACACATGTCCAAGATACATAAACTAAGGCTTCTTTGTTGGTGCTACCATCATTTATGGGACTTGGGTTGTCTCTCTACGATGCTTTGGATTTTTGTGTGTTGGGTTTCGCCAAGGTCCTCTCTTAGTTTTCATGGATGCTTCTGCTACTTTGAAGACTTTTTACTTGGGGCATCTTTTCCCCCAGTTTTCACTATTGTCGCCATCAGTGGCCCCTCCTATTTGCGTGTATGTGCTCTACTAGAAAGTTGGTTGTCACTGGCTATTATGGGCCTTGCAACCTTGTTTTATTAATGCATGGTTCTATGATTTCTTTGTTTTGGTTTTATGGGTGGCTCGTGCCCCATTTTTCATGCATGATGTTTTGGCTACCAAGGCACCCTATGCCCTGTTCTTCTAAGGGTTTCTCTCTTCCCTTGTTTGTTGGATATATCTCATAGTGGTTTTTATGACCGAAAATGTAATGTTGGTTTCCCATCTATAGACTCATTTTTTGTGGTCCCTATTTTTTTCTTCCTAGCCTAAAATGTCTTTCATTTTCCATGGATTTCATGTTATCCCTTCTAGGTATTTTCAGATGGCAGTATTTTCTCTATCTATACTTTTTGCAACATATTTTTACACATGGGAAAAATGTGATTCATTCTTCTCTGGTGAATAAAATTATACACCATTTTTCTACAAAAGAAAAAATTATATGTGTATGGCTCGTGTTCTTCATAGATAACACAGGTAAATTAGGCCTAGGGTATGCCCTAAAACTACTTTTTCTTGGATAAGGGCTCATCTTCCTTGGAATTAAGGAAACAAATTAATGGCCAAGACCCAAAGGAACCTGACTAGAGATAAATCATATCCACTGACTGGCCATTCATTAATGGATAATTCCAAGTGGCATGGTATTCCTTGAATAACGATGATGAATCAACCTACATTCATAGATTGCAGCTAGTTATGGTTGTCCCCATTGTTGGCTTGACAACTAAATTATGATAGGTTTTCTCACTTTATAAAAAAAATAGCACACTCAAATCTGTTTTTACCGATTCACCCCTATTTAAATTACTTCTATTGTTGGATGTGTGTTATATTAAAAAAATTATTTTATGTGGACCCCATAATAGTTGGGCGGACCCAAGGATGGGGGTTGGACCCAAAGATGATGAGTGGACCTAACCATGGTTTTCTGCATGTTTTTCACACAGGCATTTTGGGCACAGTGGTTTTTCCCATGGTATTTGTAGATCAAGTTAATGGAACCATGGTTATGTTCTAATCCAGGGTTAGTGGATTGGGGTTTATGAATGCTTTGACATGTATATATATGTATTGTAACATTGAAAGGAAACTAATTATAAATGAATATGGTATTCCTGGTTTTTGGATCCAAGGGAAAATCTTTGTGTATATTTTTTATGTTCTCACCATTATATATATAAAATAAAATGTTAATATTTGGTTTGCAGGTAATTCTGTACAGATTAATACCTACATCTAGAATTCTATAATCATGAATTACATTAAACCAAATATAATGATTAATTAGAATCTTTTCCAATTCTTTTAAAAAGTTAAACTATTTTATAAAAATAATTTAAATATCAAAATAAATAATTAAATATTATACTAACGGCTGTTTTTGGAATGGGGCTTCCTGAATTTTAATTTAACTATTAATATTTTTATTTTTATTTTTTTATTTTACTTGGAAAGAAAGCATGAGAAACCTCAGAGTAATTCCCCACATTTCGTGGATAGTAAAATGTCAGCCCTAATTATGGGACCTCGCCCCAAGGGAATCAAAAAGAGTCAAACCCATGATCAGAAACAACTACCAACAATATAAAAAAACTTCACGCCTGGTTGTAGGCCAATTGAGCTGACTCTTGGGGCTAACTATCAATAATTATTAGGTGGATGGTAGGGATTTAGCCTCCATAGAATATCTAAATATTCATAGTAGTATCCACAAATCAAAGGTTGAGATTTGTCTCCAAAGTAGTTATGCCTATTTGCGCTTCCAATTAAATTGCATAATTTAAAAAAATGTCATATGAACTAGTGTAATATGAAGTGAGTTATGGTTTTTGGGGCATGTGGTATTGATAAGCCATGGTATTGTAACAAGGCCTATTTATGAACTAAAAAACTCCATGGTAAAGTGGGGGTAAATCTCCTAAGAATCTTGTTCCATCTTTATATGTGTGTGTGAGTATTTAACTTATATATTAATTTTGTTTATAATTGACAATAGTAACAATAATAGTTGAATTGAGGCTTCTGTGATCCATAATAGTTGAAAGAATAGCTTTGACATAAATCACATGTAGACAGACATTTGTCAACGCGTTTCGAACCAACAAGTGTGGTTCATCGTCAGGACAAGTTGAAGAAACAGATCTAGCTTAGCATGTTAAATAGTCTAAGCAGAGTATCCAACGGCTAATTTGACCAACGGCTAATTTTGACCTTAGGACCCAGGTCAAATTATTATTTATTAATTTAATA